>JAOWBW010000142.1:275860-576034 GCA_026119855.1 Campanula takesimana
TATATGTGTGCTCTCAATATATAGATGCTCTGTGGAAACAAAGTTTCAGAATTATCCCTATAAATAAAGTGCAAATTGTTTGCAATTGTAGGAAACTAAATTTGGATTAATGCATTGCATGGACCCATGGCAGGCTTACGCCTTATTTCTGGGAGATGCGAATGATATATCCAATCTGTAAATTGTTTACAGATAATTTAGATTCCGTCCCCATAAAGTTGCTTCATAATTAAATCACAAGATTTTGCTTCAGTTAATTAATTTGATTAGTTAACACACATTATGAAAAGACTATATTATATTATGTTTGACATAATTAAATATATGATGCATATCTCTAAGCAAATAAACCTTCTTAAAACTTAAGTCAAGTGCCAATCCATGATTAAAACACTTGTGAGTATATGGGTAGTTTTATGTGGGTTACGCCCTAGTGTAGGCGCATTAATTCTATTCATCTATGAGCAAGATGAGTGAATCAGAGTTTCCTATACATTTAAAATGGTTTGATTTAATTGGTGTCACGACCCGAAATCTAGGCTCTATTTTTATTGTAATAAATAATTATTATTTATTTATTTGCTTTTTTATTTATTTAAATATTAGTTATTTAAATATTTATGTGTGCAATTTATGTGTTATAATAATTTATGCCTAACATTTATTTGGGTCATTTGGTTGAGTGTAGTATTGCTGGGTCTTAATTGTTAGTCGGGAGTGTAAGTAATTGTGTTAGTAGATGGGGAAGGGGTCTGAGTGTAACATTTCAAAATAATTCTCCTACTCCCTCCCTACTCCCCTCTCCTCCCTCACTTCTCCTCACTCTCCATCTCTTCCCAGCAACTCTCTCCCTCTCTCTCCAAAAGGTAAGCTTTTTTTCTTCTCTCTTCCTTCTCTATACATTTTATTCATCTTCTTCTTGTTATTTCTCATTTCTTAAAACGCGAAATGTGTTTAGATCGTCGATAGGATCGCGTAGAACCAAAAGAATTGAATTCCGTCATCTTTGAGAATTTTCAAGTAAGTTACTTTTCCCCCATTTTGATGCTAAAATGTTCATATCATGTTTAGATAATGCTTGATGTGTTATATTTGAAGTTTGGTTGGGTTTCAAATTTATTTGGAATTTATTTGAGTTTTTGGTCAAAAATGGTGATTTTATGAAAATTGGGTTAATTTTGGTTTGAGGTTGATGAAGGATGTTGTTTGTGTCTCCCTTAAACTTAGTTGTTGTTTTGGTTCAGTTTTGAACTTGTGCTAAGAGTAAAATTTGGGGTATTTCGATTTGGGTAAGAAATGTGGTTGAAAATGGTGGATTTTGCCTTGAACCCAGCTGGGAATTCCTCCCAGCCCGTAGACCAAGCGCGCGCCCGACCCTTTCCAGGCGCCCGCCTACATGTCCTTTTCTGATGGCCAAACCTTCTGGTCATTCAGGCGCCCGCCCGCCCCTACCAGGCGCCCGCCCGCCCCCTGGTTCAGAATTCTCCCTTTTTGTTTGGTTTAGGACTTAGGGCTTAAATAGCTTAAGTTTATTTCTTCTAATTAACTTAAGATAACATCGTGGAATACTTTATTAATTGGATTTGATTCTTTTGTGAATAAATATGTTTTGGAATTTGATTAAGTACCATTTTGGGAATGTGGTTCATCCTTGATGTGTTGTTTGGATTGGTTTACCTTTGTGGTAATTTATTTGGATTGGTTCCCTACTTTGGAACCTTAAGTTGTTTAAGTAAGCTAGTATTTTATTACTTAGCATTTATTTGAAAGTCCAGCTAGTATTTTGTGTGTGTTTGGGCGATGCGAAACATTATGATGGCACAGCCAAGTCCATTGTGATGTTGACCATTGTTTTGCCCCATTATTACCCTCCTCCAGATTGGCCTTGGATGTGAGAAGAGCTAGCTCCTTTGTGTGCATTTTAGCTTTACTTGGAACATGACTTTGTGGCATGTCTCCCGTCCCTTGTGACACTTCATTTGGTTATTGGTTCCGGTACCGGGGATTTCTCTTCAGCTTTCATGCTATTATGAAGATGTGATTGGTTGATTATTGAAGCTGCGCAGCGATCCTTTATTTGGATGTATCGGTTTGGAAACCTTGGCTAATATCCTTTGTTATGTGTTTATTTCCGCTGCTATCTGTTATGTGATAAATGCTACGTGCTATGTGATATTTATTATCGTTTATTGATTCTTGCATCATAGCATGTCATGTAGTTGCATTAGTAACTTATTGAGATTTATCTCACCCCCTTTCTTTTATCTTTGTTTTTCCTTAACCCCCCCAGGTGCTAAGGATTAGTCTCGCTGATCCCGAGAAAGAGGACGTCGAGTGTGGATACATTCTTTTGGGGAAGGTTGTTATAGGTTGGTTTACATTATATAAATGTGTAACCTTTTGGGATAGTTGTACCAATCAATGACGTCATTAAGAATTGTACATTTATATTTTGTTGGGCATAAACTTGTGGAAGTTTATGATAGTTGCATTTGGTTTTTATCAAACTTGGATTTGTAAAACTTTGGATCATTACCTCTTGGTATCAAATGAAATTTTTAACTTCGGTATTTCTCAGTTTTAGTTTTAAGTCGACGTCCAGATCGCGGTCTCGGGCCCGCGGGGTCCGGGGTCGCGACAATTGGGCTATCAAAACAGTTTTGGGCCTAAGGCACAAATGAGATTAAAACATGATAGACATAAAATGTCTAAAATCTCATAAAAGATCTAAGAGTCACATATGATGTGATTGATAAGGAGTTATCTACCTAAATAACCTATTTTGAGCAGTCGTGCCCTAGCCGACTCAAAGTTAGGTGAAATACGGATCTTAGCCTACTTAAATTATATTATACAATTGTTGTATTTGAAGGTGAATAATTTAGTGGGAGTATTTATGAAATACATTAAATATCTCTGAATGATAATGGTATGAAATATATGTGTATATTTATTTGCATATTTTGTAGAATGTCTTAAACTATAATCATGTATAATTACTGCGATTAACCCCACTTAAAGAGAATAAAACTAACTTCCTTTACCTAGTCATGAGCTTAAGAATTGTTCTAAAACAAGAACGGAAGTTATGAATTCTTAATAAATCCCATTCTAAGAAACTCAATGCCTTAAGGGTGGACAAAGACATTGATTAGAAACATGTTGATGATTCTATAGATGTCAATGGTACTATGACTTGCTATCATGTGTTTGGAACTTTAGAAGTATCTGAAACATATGAATGCTTATTCGATAAGCAATTATGTAGGAATCGTTCCTACAAGAAAGAAAGACTAGATAAGTTTGATATTGATTAGAGCCTAACATTCATGTGATGAATGAAAGATATATTAATAAGTTCTTATGTTCTGAACATGGAGAGACATATTAAATGCCTTATTTGGCTTGGTTATCAAGTTAGTTTGGAACTAACAAGCGGATTTGATATTAATTCATAAGCGACATTTAATGTTTAAAATGCTATGTCTTAATCAAATGGAAACCTTCTCAAACTCTAAAGGTTAATAAGGACAAGGATTTAAGATAAAGGCAAGACAAGAGTTGTCAAGCCTAAGAAAATATTTATGGCTAAAACCTAAAATCCAAAGGATGTAACTGCTACCATGGCAATATGATTGACCATTGGAAGAATTACAATTTAAATTAAAAGATCAAAAGGAATGTAGTAGGACTACCACTTCAAGTATTTATATTATCTTTCTAAATCTAAGTTCTTGGGTATTGGATACTGGATATTAATCCCATATTTGTATAAATGTGTAAGACTTGAGAAATAGAAAGACTGCTTAAAAGGGTGAAGATTAACCTATGTGTTGATAATGATGCAAAGGTTGCGACATTATTCATAGGAACTTGCGAAGTCTCTTCACCTATTGGGTTCATATTTGTTTTGAACAAATGTTATGATGTTCCCACTTTAAGTAGAAATATTATTTTGGTTTCTTCATTAGAAGATTATGGATATTTCTTATTTCGAATAAGAAGGTGTTCCATTAAATATGATTTGCTTTATTGCATTGCTAATCATATAAATGGGACTTTATATCCTTATCTTGGAAGAACAAAATAATAAGTATAACGTAAATAATGGAAATCTGAATCTAAGGATGTAAGCGTTGCATTCTTAGAAGCATTAATGTCTATATCAAATGAAAAGAAACGCATATCTAAAATTCCATGGGACGGAGTTTTAAATTCGCATGATTTCGAATCATGTGATTTATGTGAATCTTGTAAATTGATTAAGACGCCTCTTACTAATAGTAGTAAAAGGAAGTACTCTTTTGAACCAATACATATTGATGTATGTAGTTCATTAAAGTAACAATGCTTGGAAAAGGATTTCAAAATCTCATGGCAAAAGTATTTTACTCTGATCTGATCAAAGTGATGAATATTTGAGCCTTGGACTTTATGAGAATTCTGCAGAAAGTCTGCAGAATAAGAAAACAGAATCTGGGAACAACTACAGCTATAATTTAGGCGCACGCCTAGTACTGAGCCGTATGGCTCCTGTTTACAGAAACCTGCAGATTGTCTGCAAACTGCTCTATTTTGCCTCATGATAAATCAAAGATGATCTTTAATTAACCCCCTGGATTATATGCTGGAAACAGTTGCGCTTACACTAAATTAAAATTCATCTAAGGAGGTTCGACTGATGCCATATGAGATATGGAATGAAAGAAAATTGGTTTGTCTTTCATAAAGATTTGTGACGTGATACTTTTGTGAAAAGTGTTGTCTTGGACAAAATCACATCCAAATCTAATTAATGTATTTTCATGGGATATTTGAAAGATATTAATTTTACACCCTTTAGAGTACAAATCGTTTGTTACTCTAAATAACACTTTCTAGATAAATCGTTTATCTCTAAAATGACATAGAACCTAAGATGGAAATTGAAAAAATATTCACAAGGAGTTGTGGAAATTCGTTCAAGTATATACAAGATATTTGCATAACTGATAGGATACTATCTATAATAAAAAATATTGATTTCTCGTAATAGAAAGTTATAAGGAAGACATCATTGCGAATGATTGACCTATTACCTATCAAGATGCAAAGTCCGCTCCGGATTTAGATCAATGACTTGGAGTCATAAAATCTAAATTTGCAATCCATGTATCATAATCAAAGTTTCGAACTTGATTGTTCTACCCTAAGGCTTAAAAACCAAATGATAGAATGAGTTTTCTTGGAGAAAACGGACATGGATCGCAAGGTGCATACTGATAAAACACGACTAATTGAGTAAAGTTAATTCATAATGTTGATTATGATGAAACTTTATCACCCGTAGTCATGCTTAATGTTATTAGAATTCTAATTGTCATGACTTCATATTTTGAATATGTAATATGACAGATGGATGTCAAAACTATATTCCTTAACAGGAACTTACATTAGGATATGTTTGATACAACCTAAAAGTTTTGATTGATCCATAAAATTCTAATAAAATATGCAAGTTGCAGAAATTTATGAGATGGATTGAAGCAAACTACTTGGAGTGAAATTTCATTTGATGTAGTAATCAAAGAGTTTGAATCCATCAAAGATGAGACTTATGATTACAATAAATTTAGTGGAAGCGTAATATTATTCCTAGTCATATATATGTGGTTGACATATAATTCATTCTGAAGAGTTTCTAAATGAAAGACTTGGATAAAGCCACCTATATCCTTGGAATTTTGATTTATGGAGATAAATCTAAAAGGTTGATTGGTTAAAGTCAAAGTACTAATAAAGACAAGATAGTGAAAAATTTACTATGCAAGACTCTTGTAGAGGTTACTTGCAAAATTCTAATGGCATACGTTTAATAATGGTGTTAGAATAGTTCTAAATGGACCATTACCATTCTACAAAAGGTTGAGTATCTAGTGGCATGAGATGCAACTAGAAGAATGTTAAGATTAAGATTCTAATTAGTAAACTAGAAATCGTTTCTAGTGTCACTAATTTAATGTACCTTCATTGTGTCAATAATCGTTATTACACAAGTCAAGGGACTAATATCTTATCTAAACATATACTCAGACGTTTCTATCTTACTCGAGAAATTGTCAAAGATGGGAGATGTCAAAATATGCAAAATACCTTATGATAATAACAAGGATAATCATCTTACATAAGCTCGTTTGCAATTATGATGGAGATCATAACTAAGCTCAATGGGTATTGGATACACTTTAATTGGGCCTAGTACAAGTGGGAGATTGTTGGATATTATGCCCTAGGCCCTTGAGAAAGGCCTATGCGTTATATCATAGCTTCGTTGTTATAGAGATAACAAACCTGATATTATATCTTTTGCATGTTTATTATAATAATCATTGTCTCTAGCACTTATTAAGGGCTAGCATGAGTTTAATGGATAATCATATGATGATTATAGCGCATAGGATGCGGATTAAACTTGTGGGTACATGTTGGAGAACAAGTACTGGATAGACCCGTTATGAGATTTATGTCATGGTCAAATGTCATAATTAAATCTCATAATAGTTATATCATTTATCCTTAGACCTGAGATTATCATAGTCTTCCACATGATGAACATTATGTTTGACGTACTCAAACGCTACCCCTAACCGGGAAGTTATAAAGGCTACGATTGGCATAATCGAATTCTTGTAAGGAAGAATGATAAGTCAAGATGGGATTTATCCCTCTCTCAAGGGAGATATCTGCTTGGCCACTCGATGAGTGAGATTGATAATAGTGTACGAACTTACCTAAATGAATTGAAGCGTTCAATGTTATTTACTCATATCAATCTACTCGGAATCGAGAAAGCATTGGACAACATAAGTTGACATGGACCATGACTTATGTCCAATATGATATCGCGTGACAAAGGGATTGTGATATGTTCTATAAGGTACTTTGGACTTTCAAAGTTATACTAATTGGGTAGTCATAATGGCTTCCTAGAGTCCGCTTATGACTTACGGTTCTGACTCGATCGGACTCGTTGCCAACATAGTATAATCCTATTAGGTCACACACAATAGAGCGGATCGAAAAGGCTAAAACTTGGGATTTCAGAACTGGATCCGTACGGCACTGTTTATGGTGTACGGCTCAGTTTGAGCCGTACGGTTGTCGACTCCGCACCAGTCCAGTTTGTTCAGTTTTCTGTTGCGAAAAGGAATCCCAATCCCAAACGGAATTAGGTCAAACCATATATATGATATACAGCCGGGTTTGACAGCCTCTAATGGTGATTTTTGAAATCACAAACCATTGTTTTAAAAACAATAAATTATAGTGAGGTATGATTATTTACTTTGAGATTCATGATCGTCAAAATACAATAATCAATGAAGCAAGATAATTCCTACGAAGAAATCGTTTCTTCATCAAGCCTTGGGTCTAGCAATCCAGATCAAGAAGGTGTTCTTGATATCCGTTCGATGTGTGGATACCGATGGAGGGTGTTTCCTTTAGCACCTTAAAGTCGGTGTTCATGGATGCGATCTTCAAGGGTTAGTTTCTTTCATCTTGTATTTAATTTAATCAACATGCACGGATCCGGGCTCTTGGGTGTTTGATTTTATCTGTTTATTTCGCTGCGCATGATGCATCAAAACCCAACATCCCTAAACACATTAAAGAAGAAGATTGGCCTATCCACAATTGCTAAAGCCACCTTCTCTCCCTAAGCTCCTTTTACTTACTTGTTCAACTTATATTGTTTTATTTGTTGGAATTTTGGCCTTGATCTTACTTGTTTACTCTTGTTCATTACTAGATTTATAATGTGATCATCTTATATTAGTCCCTTGGACCCAAATCATGAAGTTATTCCATGGTGCCCTGACATTTAATGTGTGATCATGGGTTAAAATCAAAGAATGATCATGATTTGTTACATTAGTGTTATTATTATTGCTTAGTATGCCATTTCCATGGTTAAAGTTCCAATCTTTATGGTTATACTTCAAGTTTCATATGAAAGCTTCAATCTTTGATGATTACAACCATTATTGGATGATAAAAGTTCCAATCTTTATTCATCCAAGTCTTGGTTTTGTTCCAATAAATCTTTGATATTTGAAGATTAGTGATGTACAACCTCACTTGGGTGATAAAGTTGTCATTACTCACCCAAGTGTAAGCTTCATAATAAAGATAAAATCTTTCTTTCTTTTTTTCCCTTTCTCCCATGACTGCTTAAATCAATGACCAAACCCTTGTTTTGGTTAATATAAATATGAATTTGATGCATATGAATGATTTGTTTCAAGTTTTGTTCTTTGTTTCTTCCATTTTGAACAGTTTCTGATACTGTCCAGGGTTCAACAGAATTTCCTGTTTCTGTCTGAGCCTGGGCAGTTCCAGTTGAAGAAACTATTGGAATTGCAGGGAAGCATAAGCATCCGTACGGATACTTATTCCACCTAGAAGTATCATCCGTGCGGATGGTTCTTCATTATGATAAAATGATCTCAGTTTGTAGTTTTACAGTTTCTGTACAGTCCCAACCTACCTTAAAACTAGTTTCTGCACAGTTTAATAACAATTTGTTTATCCATTCTTTAAACACCACACACACACATAAAAATTTGATTTTGAACAAAGGTAGGAAGACTCGTTTTATGAGGCGTTCTTGGGTGAACCTTCCATGTTCTTTCTAAGACGTAACCTGACCTCCGTACCTAAAGATCTCATTTTAAAGCCTTTTCATGTGTTGGGTCTAAAATTAACAATGTGGCGACTCCCATGTTTAAAAGTCCATTCTCGGTCATGTTTGTTTCGGATTTCGAGTTCGAGATGACCCGATGTTTATATCTCTCCCGCGACTCAGTTTCCCGGTACCTTACACCGACACTGATTGACAATATTATTATTCATGCATATTAATGAAATACATATGAACCCAATCCGTAGATCCTTCTCTCATTGCTTGAATTTCGGTAATTTCATTTTACTTTTAATAATTGCTCTATTAGTTTAATTTTAATTACTTTCGTAGTTTAGATATAAACTGAAACCAGTCTTGTTAATTTCTTGTCTTTAACTGCTGAAAATCGAACTGTTGATATACAAGTTTCTGTGGATCGACCCTCGCATTGCGCATTACTACCACGGTAACTAGTGCGCTTGATAGGTTTTTATTACAAGTGGAGTTTTTCTCTATCACATAGTATTTTTATTTAACTTGTTTTCATTAATTTTTGTTATTTTTATTAAGTACCTAACTGTTTCTGTTAGTTTTGGACTAAAATGGATAAAAGAGTTAACTTTTAGGGTCATTTCTGTCATTCTGTATTTGTCAAAAGCGGGCGCCTCCCGTAATAGCTCTGTAGCGCGCGCGTTTGGTCCCACAGACCGGACCCGCGCGCTTCCCACTTAGTTATTACGGGTTCCACCACATTTTCCTCCATTTTCTGATTTGTAGCACATTTCTTGATCACAAACTTTATTTCTTTTTATTTTCATAAATCATCTTTAAATCCTAAACATTAAACCCTTTATTTTGTAACTTCCCAATCCCATTATTCAGCCTTTTCCCATTTATTAAATATTTCTTCTTTATTACTATTTTATTTTCTCTTTATTACTATTTGATCTTCTTATTTTCTTATTGGCCTAGACCATTTCACATAGATTGATAACCATCTTTACCTCTCTCTTTTGCTATAACAATGACCTTATTGGTTCATTTTCAAGATAGTTTTTTTCCTACAAAAAATAGGCTTTTTTCTCTAGATTTTCAAGACACCAGCTTTAACACCAAACTCTACCAAAATCTCTCCACACCACTTTCTCTACTAAAGAAAACTATTTTCTCTCCACAAGAAATCTCTCTTTGAAGTCTTCATCTTCTTTCAAGTCAATGTACAACACTTTCTCTTTTATTGCTTTATTTGATTTTTTATGTCTTTTCAATGTATGCAATCCCCATCAAATGGGAAATGACCAAACGATCACTTCATTACTTTGAAGTTGGTTAAAGGTTATCTCCCTACATTTCAAACTCTACTTTAATTTCCCTTTTTCTCTTAATGTAAATGTTAGTTTAAATTGATAAATAAAAGAACTTACTTTTCAATTCCCTTTGTAATTCTCCTTTTTCTTTAATAAATAAAAGAATTATTTTTTTCATATTAGAACACCTAAAGTAGCAAGACCGGCCTTAGCCGGGCGGATTGGGTGTTTAATTACTTCCCACTATGTAACCTAACCCCCGAACCCGTCTCCCCGAATCTCTGGTTTTCGTAAAAAAAATAGGCCGTTCTTAGGTTTTCTTATGTTCCTTTAAAAACATAGGTGACGACTCTAAAAACTCTTAAAATCAAATAGACATCCTAGGATAATTCATCGCTCTGGCTAAGTAGTGGTTTTTTTGGGTATCTACACTAATCAATTCATTTGAGTATGACCATACATATCATCTATGCTATTCATCGAGGGCCCCAAGATTGACATCTCTCACGTACAGGGACAAATCCCTTCTGGGTTATCACACTTTCCAACATGACTCCAGTTATGCCAATCGCATTCTTTATAATTACCCAGTTAAATGTAACGTTTGAATAAGTCAATCATAATTTTCATTCATGATTGTGAGCACTTCTTAGCCATGTTGTCTTTGATTGTGAGCACTTCTTAGCCATGTTGTCTTATTTGCTGGTACTCTTATTTGACATGTCTTGTCCTTGATTGTGAGCACTTCTTAGCCATGTTGTCTTATGATGACTTGGCAAAATCTTACAAAATATCTCACAGTGTATGAAATCCAGTGTGATCAAGGAATTGTCAAGATAATAGTTTGATGTCTAAATATTGACAAGATCAATGGAAAGAGGGCTATCTTTGGGAAAACGGAAAGTGAAAGCTACTCAAACACTTTGTCCCACAACAAAATTCTAGAGGCTGTGCAGATTGTGTTGGGTTTCCTTATAACATGCGCAGCGGAAAATAAAACATTAAAATTTTCATGAAACCCAAAGCCCATAGATCCATTCATATGATTAAGTCAAATACATGCATAATGAATACTAGAATACTAACCCTTGATGCCTTTGATTATGCAACCTTGAATCTTGGTGGAGACTTGAAGCTTGATCACGAACAACAGCAGGAACACAAACTTTGAAGATGATAAGTTTCACCCTCTATTGGTATCCACACCATGAACGAATATCAAGAAACTTCTTGATCTTGGTTGCTAGACCAAAAGGCTATGAAATTATGAATTCTTAATCTTTAATTCTCAATCAATAATCAAGAATACTGTTTTCCCAAACAACTAGGTTTCATGTGCTTAATGGCTGGTGAAAAGATCCTTTTATAGGTCCTAGTCCTTAACCTTTAAGGACCTAGGAAACCTAAATCCCGTCACCCAATTAAGCTGCAAACTTTCTGTCCAAGCAGCTCTGGCACGGTTGTGCCCTATAATTGGCACGGTCGTGCCAATTGGTGCGCGCCTGCCATCCCGGCTGCCGATTAATGGCACGGTCGTGCTTTATATTTGGCACGGCCGTGCTTTATATCTGGCACGGCCGTGCCAGACTAGAAAAATGCCCTTTTCCATAATTCCAATTCAGTCCTTTAGGATTCGTTCTATTTGTGTGTGACCCTATAGGATTACACTAAGTTGGCAATGAGTTCAAACAAAAACCCATAAGATATGATTAGGTTCTAGCAAATCGTCATACCTACCCAAATAGTGTAACTATATACAAGTTCGTATTCCTCATAGAACATGTCACAATCCATTTGTCCACGATGTCATTGAACACAAGTCATGGTCAACAAGTCAACTTGTATTTGTTCAATACTTTCTCGATCCCGAATATGTTGATAATCCAAATGACATTGATCCAATCAATTCATTTGAGTTTGGCCAAACATTTCATCAACATCATACTACGAGGGGCCTAAGCTTGACATCTCTCCGAAGAGGGACAAATCCAACTTAGCTTATTATTCTTCCCTATGTGAATCCTATTATGCCAATCATACCCTTTGTTGGGTATGCCCACATATATCTCAGTTTTAATGTAATAGGATTTATTAGATTTGATTGATCCATCACCTAAGCTTTATCTCATGGACTTTAGACCCACATGTAAGAAGTATTTATACTTCATTTTTTAAGATGTCCATTGTTATAGAATAGGCTTAGAAATAGGGCAAGAAGATCAAGATTCAAAGAAAAATCACCCAGTAAGTTTGAGCCGCGCACACGCGCCATGCGCCTCTCTTCTTTTGCGCCCTGCGCCCCTCATAGCGCGCGCAAGGAATTATTACTAGCTATGCTATGCGCCTATGCGCCCCTTGTTTTAGCGCACATGATGTGCGCCTCTTGGCTCAAACGCGCCTCAAAGTGTTTATTCAACACTCAGTGATTTATTGAAGACTCGAAGACTTGAAGAGAATTCAAATTACGCCAATGATCCAACGGTGGTTAAAAGATGCATATGCGCCTAATCTGTTGACACGTGTCCATAACGGTCACATTTATGTTGAGTGTCAAAATGGCTATAATATATGCATGCTCCAATCAACGAGCGACAGCTCATCTTATCCACAAGGATTTCCAACGGCTAGTTTTTTGAAGTTCACTATAAATACCCCATAACTTCAATATTTGGAAGTTGCTGAGTTTTGCTAAGAATTTCAAGAATTTCTCTCTCTAAGCATTTGTTGAAGATTTGAAGATTGCCTTCGTTTTTCCAGATTTCTCAAGAACATCTTCATACCTTCATCCTTAGCCCAGATCTTCAAGCCTTAACACTTTAGTTTCTCGTGCTCTCCATCTCAAAGATCTAAAGAGCCTTGATTCTAAAAACACACACGCACCTCTTTAAGATTAATCATTTAGATTCTTCTTTAAGAGATACACCGGTTATTGTTTTGGATTTGTTCTTTCATAGTAATAGATCTTGAGTTAGTGTATAAGCTCAAACATTGTAATTTGTAACACTCACTCATTATATAAGATCTTCATTAGAAATCCAAGACTAACCATCTTGGTAGAGGACGTAGATCTTTCATTGATCGAACCTCTCCAAATAGCTTGTGTTATTATCTTGTCGTTTCTTTCAAGTTATTATTTTCACTCACTATTTGCTTGTTTACTCATGTAGATTGATTGAACTGAATTGTGTTGTGTTTGTTATATCATTTGCCTTAGTTCCTTATTTCACTCACTTTGAGCCAAAATACTTAGTGTGTGTGTTGCGCTCCCTTTATCACTTTGCGCCTATTTTCATTACTAAATTTCCGCTGTGCATTTCACTCACTCACTTAGGCGCATTTCATTACGCTTACTTGATAAAGTGCGCATTTGCAATTGAGTTTATCAAGGGTACGAAAAGAATTTTAAAACAGCTATTCACCCCCCCTCTAGCTATTTTTCATACCCTTGTTGCCCTTTGGGACCAACAAGTGGTATCAGAGCTCACACCTTTATAAAACATTTTTCGTTTTTCAAGCTTAACAGCTTGGGTGCCGATTCTAAATGGCAAACTCAAAACCTATGGCAACTGCAAACTACACTCACGTTCCGGTCTTTGATGAAGATCATTTTGACGTGTGGAAATTCAGCATATTGACTCATCTCAACTCAATCGATGAAAGGATCCATGACACCGTCGTTTATGGACCTTATATTCCGATGAAGGCGAATCCAAATCCACGCACCAACGCTGCCCAACCTACAGTTCTCAAACCAAGGGAAGAATGGACCGAGGAAGAAATTAGAAGAGTTGCAAATGATGGCAAAGCAAGAAACATTCTTCTAAGCACTCTAAGCACGGCTATGAAACAACAAGTCATGCATTGTGCTACTGCAAATGAGCTATGGGATGCTATTGAAGAGCATATTGAAGGAGACACCGTTGCAAGGAGAACAAGAAATACGAAGTTCAAAAGAGGTTCAACAATTTCTCTCAACTCCCCGGTGAAAACTTAAGGCAAACTTATGAACGCTACTGTGAAATTATCAATCTATGTATTTCACTTGGCATGAAGTTTACCAACAAAGATTTGAATGTAAATTTTCTACAAGCTTTTGGATCAAGATACCTACATAAATCTAGCGCTCTTGAAGACGCTGGAACCTTAGATGTTTGGACTTTAAGGAACCTTTATGCAAATCTCAAAGTTTACGAACTCAAACTCTAACGAATCAGCGAAACTGAAGGAAAGTCAAAATCTATGGCTATGATGGCGCACAGAGAAGCTGCGCCTACACCTGCGCCTACTCCTGCGCCTGTACAAGATGAGAAAAGCTCCGATCCCAAAATTTCTACTTCTGAGCTATTAGACATGGATGATGAAGACTTCGCTTTATTTGTGAAGAAATTTCAAAAATTCAGAAAATTCTCAAGACCCGGCTCAACCAACAAATTTCAAGGATCTACCAGCAAATTTCCTCAAAAGTTTTCAAGGAGCAGTGATTCAAAAAGGAAAGAAGATCTTGTTTGTTTTAATTGCAGGAAACCCGGACATTTTGCATCAAGCTGCCCAATCCCCAAATTTGAATATATGCAGAAGAAGAGCAGCCATACTCCCAAATTCACTCCCAAGTTTACTCGTCACAAGGGAATGGTTGCTGAAGAAGAAGCACCAGCAAATGAGCACAACACTTGGATTGAAACAGACTCCGATGAGAGCGATGAAGATTCCGATGATGGACTCGTTTGTTTGATGGCAAATGATGATGAAGTTGATGCTTATGATTCTGATGATGACTTCTCCAAGGATGTTCCTGATATGAATGCCTTGAATAAACCTATCAAGAAATCTGCAGGTTTTCAAGAAGTGAAAAAGAAGAAAGGACCAACCATCAGCGAGCTCGTTGAAGAAGGATTTCTCACTCCGGCTCAAAACGATGGTGGATTGGTATTCTCACGATGTGATCTTGGAGCAAGGAACAAATTGAGAAAAGGAGCATACATTAGACCACAGGTTGAACCAACTGCTCAAATCTCCAAAATCAATGATGATGAAGTGATTGCTGAACAAGAAAAATTGTTCAAGAAGGCTGAAAAGGTAATCACTAGATTTGATAGTATGAAGGAAGCTTTAGCACTATCATGTGATGAAATTTCCCAGCTTAAGACCGAGAAATCTCTACTTAAATCTGAACTCACCCTCCTTAAGGAGCAGATAAAGAGCATGACTCCTCTTACTGTTAAAAACACTTTTCTAACAGAACAGAACTCACTTCTTAAAGTTCAAAACGATGAATTGGTTGCTCAAATTACTGATCTTAAAAAGATTACAAATGAGTGGTCCAATTCTCGTGTCACTATGGAGAATATATTTGAGTCCCAAAAAGTCAGTGGTGATAAAAGTGGCTTGGGATTCTCATCAACTAGTGACAACTTTAAATGTGATGTCTGTGCTGAAAGAGATAGTGAATTTACCAACCAACAAACTTTTGAAATTCCCAAGGAAAAACATTCTAATTCAATGGGTAAAGGACAGGAAAAAGTCAAGAGACAAACATTCCATTATGTCTACCCAACGAAGCAATTTGGGAAAGCTAATGGGAAAGATATAGCTACAGATGAACCATCTCCTATCAAAATCATTCTTGAAAATAGGCGCGCTCCTTCTCCAAGTGCTCATTATGCGCCTAAGAGCCACGCGCCTCATCGCCGTGCGCCTCCTAGCCCTATGCGCCCTCCGAGAAAAAGCGCTCCAAAATTTCAAAAGAAAGATTTTGTTAAGGCTAGTTCATTTGACCCAAAGAAGAATGCCATCCCCAAGAAAAGTAAAGAGTTTGTGAAAACTCATCTGATTGGTGGCTTTCATCATTGTTCTATTTGCGATTGTTCAGGACACAAGGTCGTGGAATGCCTTTTGCGATTCACTCCCAATGCCAAAGGACGTAAAAATCCTAAGGTCAAGCAAGAGTGGGTTGTCAAAAGTTGCTAACCCTAGGACCCAAAAGGAATAAAGGGGACCTGCTTAAATGTCTATATTTCAGGTTCTTTGTTTCATGGCTGGATCTTCAAAAGCTAGAAATTATGAATGTATTCTCGATAGTGGGTGTTCAAGACACATGACTGGAGATGAATCCTTATTAGAAGATGTCCATGAAGAAAGAGGTCCCTCCGTAACATTTGGCGATAATAACAAAGGTCAAGTTGTAGCATATGGAAAGCTCAAGAAAGACAAAGTGTGCATTGAAAGAGTCTCACTCGTCGAAGGGCTCAAGCACAACTTATTATCCATATCTCAACTCTGCGACAAAGGATTAGAATGCCATTTCACTTCAATGCAATGTCTTATCAAGAATGGCAAAACTGGAGCTATCTTACTCACGGGATATCGTAAGACAAATATTTATATTATTGATTTCCATAGTATGAACTCTAGTACTAATCTTTGTTTTGTAGCAAAAAGTGTGAACGAAAATAGTTGGTTGTGGCACAAGCGCTTAAGTCACTTGAACTTCAAGTATCTATCTAAACTCAGCAGGAATAATCTTGTCAAAGGACTTCCCAAGGTTGCTGATCATCATGACAAAAAGTGCGCCGCATGTCAACTTGGCAAACAACCGAAGCAGTCATTTTCAAGCAAGTCTAATCCTTCAACTACAAGATGTTTGCAACTGCTTCACATTGATCTATTTGGACCAGTTTCCACCGCAAGTATTAGAAGAAACAAGTATACTCTAGTTGTGGTGGATGATTATTCAAGATATATATGGGTAGAGATGATGATTACAAAAGATGATTGTTATGATATTCTCACTACCTTATTTAGACTGCTCCAAACCCAAAAAGAAGATGACATCGTTAGTGTTCGATCCGACAATGGAACAGAATTCAAGAACAACGGTGTTGCTCGATACTGTGAAGATCATGGGATAGATCACAACTTTTCAACCGCCGGAGTCCCTCAACAAAATGGCGTTGTTGAACGAAAGAATAGAACGTTTATTGAAGCAGGAAAGACGATGATAGCTGAAGCTAAATTGCCTAAGTACTTTTGGGAAGAAGCTATCAACACTGCATGTTTTACTCAAAATCGTTCCCTCATCAACAAACTTCACAACAAGACTCCGTATGAACTTTGGCGTGGTAGAACTCCCAACATTGCATTCTTCAAGATCTTTGGTTGCAAATGTTATATCCTCTACAACGGAAACGAACATAGAGGTAAATTCGATGCCAAAGCCGACGAAGGTATTTTTGTTGGGTATGCCAAACACTCTAAAGCTTTTCGAGTTTTTAATAGAACTACATTAGTGATAGTTGAATCTGTACATGTTACATTTGATGAACATTCTCTCCTTGAGCCACATTTGGCTCCAAATGTTGCTGATGATTCTATTGAGCTAAATGATACAGGTGCTCCTATTTATGTTGCGCCCACTCAAGATCAGAATCTATCAACACAAGGAAATCCATCTACATCAAATGCGCCTAATTCAATTTATCATGCGCCTGGTGAATCATCTATTGCGCCTCACTCAAATGATGCGCCTCATGATTCCTCTCACGCGCCTATTTCTACCGCTGCATCTGGTGTAAACCCAAATTTCAATTCTGAGCCAGTTCAACCCCCAAATTTCATTGACTTTGAATCTGGTGAAGATGTACCAATTGAAGACCTTCAAGTTTCTACGACTCAACCTAACTTACCTCCTGAAATTCGTGAAGTTAGAGGTCACCCAATTGCTAATATCATCGGTGATCTACAAGTTGGTGTTCGTACAAGGAGAGCTACAAACTTTGATGCTTACACTGCTTTTATCTCTCAAATTGAACCAAAGAAGGCTGATGAAGCGCTCCAAGATCCTAATTGGGTTGTTGCAATGCAAGAAGAACTCAATCAATTTGAACGATGTAAGGTTTGGACTCTAGTTCCAAGACCAAATGATCATGGAGTGATTGGTACGAAATGGGTGTTCAGGAACAAGATGGATGAGAATGGAACCATCACGAGAAACAAAGCAAGATTGGTTGCACAAGGCTATAGGCAAGAAGAAGGAATCGACTACGATGAAACTTTCGCGCCCGTAGCAAGACTTGAAGCTATCAGATTATTTTAGCCTACGCCGCTCACAAGAACTTCAAGTTATATCAAATGGATGTGAAGAGCGCGTTCCTAAATGGTGAACTCCAAGAACAAGTCTATGTTGCTCAACCACCTGGGTTTGAAGATTCACAATTTCCAAATCATGTGTACAAACTCCAGAAAGCTTGTATGGACTCAAACAAGCACCAAGGCATGGTATGATACACTATCAAAGTTTCTCATCGAAAAAGGCTTCACTCGCGGTAAAATCGATACAACTCTTTTCATTGCCAAACATAATGGTCATAAATTACTTGTTCAAATTTATGTTGATGATATTATATTTGGTTCTACTAATGAATTGTTGTGCAAGCGTTTTGAGAAACTAATGAAGAGCAAGTTTGAAATGAGCATGATGGGAGAACTCACATTCTTCCTCGGGCTTCAAATCAAGTAAATGAGTGAAGGAATTTTTATCAACCAATCCAAATACACAAAGGACTTAATCAAGAAGTTTGGACTTGAGAACGCTAAATCATACGATACTCCAATGGCCACCGGCAACAAACTCGACAAAGATTTAAAAGGTAAACGTGTTGATCAAACTCTCTATCGAGGTATGATTGGCTCACTCCTTTATCTTACTGCTAGTAGGCCTGATATTATGTTTAGTGTTTGTGTTTGTGCTCGTTATCAATCCGACCCTAGAGAAGCACACTTAATTGCTGTGAAACGTATTATAAGATATCTCTCTGGCACTGTTAACCTTGGACTTTGGTACACCAAAGATTCGAACTTTAAACTTGTAGGTTATTCAGATGCGGATTATGCAGCGTGCACGATTGATAGGAAAAGCACTAGTGGCACCTGTCATTTCCTCGGATATCGACTTGTGTCATGGGCAAGTAAGAAACAAGCTTCTGTATCTGTTTCAACAACCGAAGCCGAATATATCGCTGCGGGAAGTTTTTGTTGTCAAATACTCTGGATGAAGCAGCAATTGGTGGACTATGATATCATCGAAGAAAATTGTCCCATCTACTGCGACAATACATCAACAATTGCAGTTTCTGAAAATTCTGTCATGCACTCAAAAACCAAGCACATCGACATCAAATATCACATCCTCAAAGACCACGTGGAGAAAGGCAATATTCATTTGGAACACGTGGGAACCGACTATCAAATCGCCGACATTCTAACGAAAGCACTCGACGCGAAACGGTTCATGTTTTTGAGAGGTGAAATGGGTATGCTTGAACTCAACTAAATTCAATATAGTTTTGTCAATACTCATGATTTTATGTTTTGTTGAGTTATGTGAGTATATTAGGACAAAATGACAAATTAATTCAAGTTTCAAGGAAACTATGCGCGCCTAATACTTCTGCGCGCTCAACTCTTTGCGCGCCAAATTCTAGCGCGCGCCTAGCATTCAATGCCTCTTAAGTCATTTTGCGCGCCTAGATGAGTATGCGCCCTGTTGAAGTAATGCGCCCCTTCATGCGCGCATTAACTTTTGCGGCTCAATCAATTCTCAAATTTAATTCCAATGATTGAACGTATTAAATACACAAGTACCAGGTATGTTCATTCCGTTCATTTATTATAAGAATCTTTGTCTTTTGACATTCCTTTAATTGTTCAAGGGTACTTGTGCAATTAATTTTTCCCTCGTTTTACGCTTTTCGAAAATTTTTATTTTATGGGGATATATTTCTTGCACCCCAAACTTACACCAAAATAGATGTTTTTGGGGTTTGTGCAAAAATTAGTCAAATTGCTCATACACTTAAAGGGAAAGTGGAGCAGTTTTTCTTTTACCCAATATGTCACATCATGACACTTTATGTCATTCTGCATTTAATGCCCTTCAAATCCATAAATCCCTCATTAATGCGCCGTACACATGTCATGATGAGCCGAAATCACAAAAACCCCTCATAAATACACATCCTTTCAACTTCCCATCCTTTTTAAATTTTTGACAGTATTATTTCCATATCAGTGCATTTTTTTTTAAAAAAACTAACCTATATATACACTTCCCTTCACTCTCTCTCTCTCACTAACTCCCTACACCTCCCTACCAACTCTCTCTCTCTCCCAGTCTCTCCGTTTCTCTCTCTCTCTCTCTCTCTTTCGTTTCTCTATTTTTCATTATATATATCTCGTTAATGGGTCCTAAGAGAACTACAAAATCTACCCAAGACGAAATGGTATGGATCCTTACACCCTTAAACTCCTAAATTTCTGCAGATTTTTTTCTGTTTCGTCATTTTTTTTGTCTTTTTCAAAAACCCGAAATTGCACTTTTTCTTGATTAATCTTGCTTCGGTGATCCGTTTTCAAAATCGTTCATTAGGTTATGTTCGTTTTGTGATTTCGAGTCTTTATAACTAATTTTTTCAACGATCAATTCGCTATTTGGTGCGAATCTGGAAATCACCATTTTCGACTTTTCGGTTTTTAAGATCTTTGAATCCATTTTTTTTGGATTCGTTGTTGATTTTTACTTGTTTTGATTTACATATTTGTTATCCTTGTCTTCGTGCGGTCATTTTGATATATTGTATGCTTGATTTGGTGAAGTTTCACGAATTATGTGTTCTTGGTGTTCTTGGTGTTCTTCGAGCACTCAAGACATGTTCTTCGTGTTCTTCATTATTTTTGCTTGACTTGGGTCTCATAATTTTCAGAACTTGTTTTTAAAAAATTTCACTTTTTGATTCTGAAAAATTGCATATGTATGTTTGCATGTGTTTGTGAGTTTTTATACCAAGTTTAAATTTCTACATAAGTAATGCGCCTATATATGAATTCATGCGCCTAGTATGATTATGCGCACATTGATATTATGCGCCTCAAAGAGATTCTTGCGCTCACATGTGTTTGCGCCTCAATCCTTTATGCGCTTAATATCATCATGCGCCTACACTTACTATGCGCCCCCAAATTCATACTTAGCCAATTTTTATGTTCAAATTTTCCTTTGTATATTTCATAGAACCATAAATATGCGCCCCGTATTTCTATGCGCCTCATAATTTCATGCGCCCACTATAATCATGCGCCTTGACTCACTGTGCTCTCTTATGCGCTCATGAATCTATGTGCCTAATTATTTTATGCGCCTAAAAATTTTGTATGCGCCTAGTCCTCACTTTGCCTATTTATGATTCTATGCGCCTAATTCACACTAATTCCTTTAAATGTTTAATTTTTCAGGATCTATCTAACTTCAGACCTGGTGAAACGTTTGATTTAAACGAGCTATCTGCTGATCCTATGGGTGTCGAAATTATGGATTATATCAGACTGGCTGGTCTTCTCCCTTTGTTCACTCTGGAGCAACCTTTCTACTCTCCGCTCCTCGTTGATGAATTTTTCTCTACAGCAGAATTTGTGGAAATTCCAACAGACATTGAAGGGATGGTGCGCTATCGCATTCGCGCAGTAGTTCAAGACGTTGAGATAACCATGTCTGCCGGCACTATAAAGAACGTTGTCAACTTCAACAAAACTGGCCCCTTGAGTGTAGCTGGCAAAGTCAATTCTTATTCAGCCGCCGCTCAAAACATTATGGCGCGTACTCTTCTTCGTATCCCTACTCTTCAAAACAATATCAAAACGGTGGAAATTAGAGATGGTGGTGATTTATTGGCGCATATTGCGCATCTGGTTGGCACTTCCATTATCTTCAAAACTGGAAATGTCAACAGATTTACTATGGAGCAGTGGGAATTCACAGCTGCCATCATGGCAAAAACCATCCTCAACTGGCCTCAGATCTTATTTACTAATCTTCAGGACCAGATTGACAAGTACAATAAAAACAAAGCTGACGGCAAGACGAAGTTCAAGACTCACTGCCGCATTCTCACTAAAATCTTCCTTTCCTACCCTGCGCTTGCTAATTTTCTTGCTGAGAACCCAGCCTACCAGACCACTGATGTCCCTATTTTTGGTAAGGACAGTTTAGTGATGAAGAGGCGCAGAAAGCGCATGGCCAAGCGCGCGCCAAGGATGAAAGGCGCTCAGTTGGTAGATGAAGCCACTGAGTCTGATGAAGAAGCAGCTGGCGCAGATGGTGAAGAAGAAGCTACTGTAGCGCCACGCGCAGAACCTATTTCTGGCGCAGTGAAAGGCAAAGGCAAAGGGATTGCTGAAGAACCAAGCAGACCTGCTAAGCGCCCCAGAACTGACACTGAAGAAGAAAAGGAGCTGAAACGCGCTAAAGAAGCCAGTAGACTGGAAGCGCAGTTAAAAAGAGATGAAGAATTCAGATTGAAACAGGCTGCTGATTTATCTAAATCAGAAAGGCGCAAAGGCGCAGGGTCTAGCGCTGATGCACGCGCGCCTGCTCATGATGCGCCTCCAACCGTTCATGCGCCTACTCCAACACCATCTTTTGATCGTCAACAAGTCAGAGATAAAATTTCTGCAGATTTATTTGGTGAAGATATTGAGGATCAACCTCAGGGGGAGCCAGAACAGTTAAGGCGCAAACCATCATCTGTGCGCCCAAAGGTTCCTGCGCCTCATCCTGAAGAAATTTCTTCAAGTGCAGAATATATTCCATCTCCTCCCCGCGCTCCTACTCCGCGCCCCTCTACTCCTGCGCCTCCTCCCACTCCTGATATGAGTGTGGTTATTTCTCTTCTAAAGCAACTCCTGCAAGGCCAGTCTCAAATGAACTCACAATTAGAGCTTCATACTTCAATGCTTACCCAGCAGGCTGATGAGATTGCTGCCATTAAGGGGGAGATAAAGCGCATAGATGCCAACATCAAGGACAAACACTTCTTGACCCCTCAACAGTGGAATGATGCTATTGATCAGATGAACGATTTATTCAAAGGTACTCTTGCTTCTCTTCACGAGCGAATTAGCGCTGGCATCCAACTCACCGATGGCCAAGATTTTATAAACACTATAAAGGAAGTAGAGTTAAACATAGCGGGGGATATAAAGAAATTGTTGAAATGGTGGCTGGAGATAGCCATAAGTTATTGAGCGTTGTTGATAAGCTCAAAGAAGTTAAGGATGAGCTACAAATCCTGGGACTATCTGTATATGGCGCAGAACCAAATGATGAACCCAGCGCTGCTCCAATTGCTCCTGATGCACATGCGCCTGGATCTAATGCGCCCTCTTCCAGCTCTGCTCCTGCTCCCAGCGCGCCTGTTGACATTAACTCCCTGCTTTCAAAGATTGATGTCTTGAAGGAGTTAGTTGTCACTCACTTCAACGCCGCACACTCCAGCGCAGACAGGCGCTCAGATAGGATTTCCTCTGACATTGTTTCAGCGCAGGCTGCTATTGAAGCTAACTTTCAGAACGTTGCAGAAAACGCCGCTCAACAGCAAGCCATTACTCAACGCACCATTGATGAATATCAAAACATCAATGTTGGTCATTTGCGCTACCTCAGAGACGGCGTCACAGACACTCATGGTTTAGTGAACCGCGCCTATCAACTTTCCAAACAAATCCAGCGCTCCGTTTCTGAAATTGAAGAAGGTTTGAAGGAAGATGACGCGCCTCCTAATCCTTAGTTTTCTTTGAATGTAAGTTAGAATTTTTTTTGTTAATAAATTCCTTTTGAAGATAGTGATTTTAGTGCTTACTTGTTTTAGCACATCTTTTGTCTTTGTTCAATTCGAAACTTGTAATTTGTAACTCCTACTTCCCAAGTTTTAATGAGAACAATGCATCACTTATTATCAAACTTTGTTCACTCAAACTCCTTGTTTGCAGAACAATGAATAGTTTAAATTCATATGCATCATATTGAATTGTTTCATACTTTCATGCATTGAGTTTAAACTTGGTTTAAACACTTTTCAAAACTAAAATTCATACATCATTTTGAATGGGTTAAACTGTTATTTCTATCTTTCCATATGTAATGTGTTAACCTTATTGGAATAGATTAGAAATCTATATCTTGGACTAGTGTGTACATTAACTTGAGATATGATTTACCAATTTCATTCATTTGGACATGTTTTTATCAAGTATAATGTTTGTCCTTGATATAGTAGGTAATGGCATCAATCAAATAGGGGGAGATTGTTGGGTATGCCCATATATATCTCAGTTTTAATGTAATAGGATTTATTAGATTTGATTGATCCATCACCTAAGCTTTATCTCATGGACTTTAGACCCACATGTAAGAAGTATTTATACTTCATTTTTTAAGATGTCCATTGTTATAGAATAGGCTTAGAAATAGGGCAAGAAGATCAAGATTCAAAGAAAAATCACCCAGTAAGTTTGAGCCGCGCACACGCGCCATGCGCCTCTCTTCTTTTGCGCCCTGCGCCCCTCATAGCGCGCGCAAGGAATTATTACTAGCTATGCTATGCGCCTATGCGCCCCTTGTTTTAGCGCACATCATGTGCGCCTCTTGGCTCAAACGCGCCTCAAAGTGTTTATTCAACACTCAGTGATTTATTGAAGACTCGAAGACTTGAAGAGAATTCAAATTACGCCAATGATCCAACGGTGGTTAAAAGATGCATATGCGCCTAATCTGTTGACACGTGTCCATAACGGTCACATTTATGTTGAGTGTCAAAATGGCTATAATATATGCATGCTCCAATCAACGAGCGACAGCTCATCTTATCCACAAGGATTTCCAACGGCTAGTTTTTTGAAGTTCACTATAAATACCCCATAACTTCAATATTTGGAAGTTGCTGAGTTTTGCTAAGAATTTCAAGAATTTCTCTCTCTAAGCATTTGTTGAAGATTTGAAGATTGCCTTCGTTTTTCCAGATTTCTCAAGAACATCTCATACCTTCATCCGTAGCCCAGATCTTCAAGCCTTAACACTTTAGTTTCTCGTGCTCTCCATCTCAAAGATCTAAAGAGCCTTGATTCTAAAAACACACACGCACCTCTTTAAGATTAATCATTTAGATTCTTCTTTAAGAGATACACCGGTTATTGTTTTGGATTTGTTCTTTCATAGTAATAGATCTTGAGTTAGTGTATAAGCTCAAACATTGTAATTTGTAACACTCACTCATTATATAAGATCTTCATTAGAAATCCAAGACTAACCATCTTGGTAGAGGACGTAGATCTTTCATTGATCGAACCTCTCCAAATAGCTTGTGTTATTATCTTGTCGTTTCTTTCAAGTTATTATTTTCACTCACTATTTGCTTGTTTACTCATGTAGATTGATTGAACTGAATTGTGTTGTGTTTGTTATATCATTTGCCTTAGTTCCTTATTTCACTCACTTTGAGCCAAAATACTTAGTGTGTGTGTTGCGCTCCCTTTATCACTTTGCGCCTATTTTCATTACTAAATTTCCGCTGTGCATTTCACTCACTCACGTAGGCGCATTTCATTACGCTTACTTGATAAAGTGCGCATTTGCAATTGAGTTTATCAAGGGTACGAAAAGAATTTTAAAACAGCTATTCACCCCCCCCTCTAGCTATTTTTCATACCCTTGTTGCCCTTTGGGACCAACACCCTTTATAACTTCCTGGTTAGAGGTAACATTTGAATATGTCAAACATAATATTTATCAAGTGGAAGATTATAATAACTTCATGTCTAAGGATTCAAATGACATAACTAATATGAGATCTATATATGACATTGACCATGACATAAATCTCATAGAGCGGGTCATGTCCAGTACCTTGTTCCCAATAAGTACCCATAAATCTAACATGATCATCTCATGTTCACTTAGACTTATACTAGTGCTTCACAAGTACTAGGTGTTGGGGAATTGGGGGGATCACCGCATCCACTAGCCCATACTAGCAGTCATCACCGTAGGAGAAAATATTCAACACATGAATAAAGTATTAAAGAACAAGAAAACCATGATTTGTTAACCCGGTTCACCACTCCCATGTGGCTACATCCGGAGGCCCCAAGCCAGGATATCACTATAATAATATATGAAGGATTACAACTTTACATATGCACTCACACAGATCTAGCATAGTAACTCTCCATGAATAACCCTCTCCTACATATTATTATCTCTCCCTAAGAACACACAAACAATATGATTATTGCCGGGTTGTAGGATCGCCCCCCATGTGTAACGTCCGTCCTAATTCTTGTTAAATTCTGGCCTTGCATATGTATATGCTATTTTAATTGAGTTAATTATTTAACTAATTGAGCAAGTTTAGGTCCTAATTGTTCAAGTTGAAACATTAGGGTCATTTGTGAAAATTAAAGTTTAGGGGCTTAATTGTTCAAATTGAAACTTTAAGGGCCTTTTTGTTAAAAGTGAAACTTGAGGGACCAAAGTGCAATTCTTGAAACTTGAAAGGATAAACTTGTGTTTGCCTTTTCTCAGATCATTGTTTCCCCCAAATGTTTCTCGTTCCTTCTCTCTGTCTCAGAAAGAAAAGTTAGGGTTTACCCTATTCTCGATCCCTCTTGCTTAATTATGCCTTTGTTCAAAAATCTGACTCCGCATAAATGATCAGGGCGGTGAGTAGAGCATTTCCTGCCGAACAGAAATTAGTTTGGGTGAATTTGATTTCGGAGTAGGTAAGTCACTAGCTCCCCCTTGCTTGTAATAACATACATATATGTTATTCTTGGTACTTGTACTTGTTAATTTCGTGATTTGATTGAATTTTGTGATACTTGTAAATTTGGGACAAAGGGAGTATTAGTATGAATTACAAAGAACGAAATAGACTTGAAGAAGTGTTCTGGGTATATGAAAATATACTCCTAAGGTGTTAGAAAATTTATACTCCTATTCGTGGGACGGTAAAATATTAACTTGATTAAATGTTTATACAAGTATATTAGAAAAATTATACTTATACTTGTGGGACGGTGTAGACACCCCGCCTTGGACCTCTCACCCCGATTGCATACAAAGTATTTTTATTTAACTTATTTTCATTAATTTCTGTTACTTCGGTTAAGTTCCTAACTGATTCCGTTAGTTTTGGACTAAACTGCATAACAGAGTTAACTTTTAGGGTCATTCTGTCATTTTTCACCCGCGGGCACTTCCGGCACTGCCAGTGAGCCGCGTGCGCGTCCCGCCCCAAAAGCCGGACCCACGCGCCTCCCATTATGGCAGTAACGGATTGCACCTTATTTCCCTCCCTTTTCTTATTTACAAACATCTTTTCTTGATCACAAAAACCATCTTTTTACATCCACATTCATCCCCCCTTTTCTCATTAACTCACAATCCCAAATTCTAAGCCTTTTCCCAAAAAACTAATATTTCTTTCATTTATTATTTGATTTCTTTTACGGAGGGTTAAACTAGGATAATTCACCGCTCTAGCCAAGTTGTGGTTTCCCGGGGTATCTACAGTGGCGACTCCGCTGGGGACTATAGAGGGTTGAACTTGCGTTTTCATTTTTGGTGTTCTTTTATTCTGTTTTCTGGGCATTCTGGTAAAAAGGGTAGGAAGCGCGCGCCTCCGGCCTTCTTGGCCTAAAGCGCGCGCGTCCGACCCTTATTACCAGAATCACCCTTCTTCCTTCTTGTCCTTCAATTCCATGTTTCTGTGCTAACAAATCCTGCAGGGGAAAGTTTTCTTAATTAAGGGTCAAGGCAATCCCTTGAACCCACTGATTTGCAGGTTCTCACCTAGAAGCGGGCGCCTCTGCCCTTCTTCCTCTCACGCGCGCGCCTTCCGCATAGGCAACCCAATGCGCGCGCTTCTGGGCGCATTCCCGAAACAGAACAGTGCACAGAAACAGAATAGAATGACAGTGTGTGGGCACCGGGCCTGCATACAATTTCTTTTACTTTCTGTTTATTTTTATCGGTCACACGGGTGATTCGAAAGTTGTAAATTACGTGCTTATTTATTTTTTTTATTTCCTTTGGAAAAAAAAAATGTTTTGTCACATGTTAGACCTCACACTACATGCACATATTCTTATCAACTGCTCACAATCGAGTCGCACAAGTCCAACCCCAAACCCGTCGAGGCCCGTCCTAGGAAGTTTCAAGCTCCACCCGACCTTGACTCTTCCGAAGCGGTAAACCTCAGCCCGTGGCGTAGTTCACGACTACATGCCGGGGGTGACCTTTAAGCCTCATATTCAAGCCGAGCACAAACCACACAATTCTAGTTTAGGGTCTAACACTCCGTGACTCAAGTCGGTTTTCATGTACCGAGATTTCCCTAAGCTAATGTCTTCAAATCATACATGCCAACTTGTTGAAATGGACGAAATAAAACTCCGTCCCCAAAAGTGGCTATCTTGGAAAAAAATAAAAAAATCCGTCCCCGCATGTATGATTTACTACATTAATTTAGTTTAATCCCGTCACATGTAGGTATCACAAGCGTGGTGGAATCCGATGAGTATATGGGACCGCGAGAAGGTCTATATACTAGTGTGACGATTCCACTATTTTTTCTAGAAACCCCAAAAAGGACTCCGTCCTTCCGACTTTGTAAATAAAAAAAAAAGAGTCATTTTTCTTTATGTGGTTGAGTCTTTTCTTATTTGCGTGTGAAATCATTTTACTCAAAAGGTGTTTGTGGGGCCATCCTAAGATCGACCGTGTTCTCTCAATAGGTCCAATGGCTTCAAACGGCAACGACAACGGCATTCCCGTGTCCAACGAAGGGTTATTCCGCATGGTGGAAGCATTGAAAGGGCAAGTTGATACACTAGCCGAGAATGTCCGCCGCAAGGATGATTTATGGCGAGCCCGTTACGAGCATGTGAAAATGGCCCACAAGAAAGAAGTTGCTAAACTCAAGAACCAATTGAAAGGGCTCACGGGTGAAAGAAAGGTCCAAAGCATTGATACCGGTTTGGTCAACACTCTCATGTCCTACATTGACCAAAGGCTTAGTGGGTTAAATTTGCACAAGGGCCCAAACACCGATCTTCATCAAGCTTCTCTCCTCATGAACACAATGGAGGCTCTTCCCGAAAAGTTCAAGATGCCCGATATTGGCAAGTTCAACGGCAACTCTTGCCCCAACGCTCATGTCGACTCCTACATTTGGGCCATGCTACCAAAGAAAGTGTCTCCTCAAATAATGGCACAATGCTTCCCGCTTACTCTCGAGGGGGTCGCAAAAGATTGGTATATGGGTCTTCTAGTTTCCACCCGCCTCAATTGGGATGCCGCTATGCTTGCCTTCAAGTCACAATATCAAGGCAACTCCATATTCCGCCCCACCAAGAAGGAATTGGAGAGCACTGTGCAAATGGGTAATGAATCATTTGGGGACTTCTATTGCCGTTGGAATGACAAGCTAGCCGAGATGGTTGATAGGCCTTCCAAGAAGGAACAAATGGACATATTTTTGAAGTGTTTTAAAATGGACTACCGCACTCATCTTAGTGGGGCTTTTCACTCCGATTTTTCAAGCATGTATGATGCGGGGGTTAGAATTGACTATTTGCTCCGAGAAATGGCCGAGTCCTCCTATGACACAAGCTTCAACGACAAAGGGTTCCCAAACAATGACATGGAAGAATGTAGTGACATGGAAGACTACAACGACAATGAGGACTACAACGGCATGGGGGATGACGACAACAATCTCCGTTTCTCTTTCTCTACCTAGAGATAGGATAAAAAAAAAGAGTCAAAAGTCCTCTAATGTGTGCATTAATGTTTTCTCTCGTCCAATGTTAAATTTTGAGTCAATCATTAAATAAAAGTCGTTCTCGTCCTCATACACTCTTCCAAGTTGTTCAATCTAATTCTTGGCAAAATGATGAAAAAGTGTCTAAACAAGTTTTGGAACGAAGGCCATCGCTTGAACGCCTAGGGGCTAAACATCAACGACGGCATCAACAACGAAGACATCAACAACGACGGAATCAAGACAAAGAAAGGTGGAGCAACGATCATGAAGCAAAGTTTTCAAAAGGGGATAAAAAAAAAAAAAAAAAAAAAAAAAAAGGGGGCTCGCTAGGTTGAAATCCTCAAATCAACCTAGGCAAAAGTTAGAGCACAAAAAAAAAAAAAAAAAAAAAAAAAAATCCCCCTCAATCAAAGAAGTACAAGATCAACATCATTCCACCGACAAAGGACGAAGCTACGAAGCAACAATTCCATCACAAAGAATGGAGAATCCACAAGAACTACGGTGACCTGAGCCTATAAACTGGAGGAACGTAGGCAACCTGCGGGTCCGGTCTCATGCAAGAAAGAAGATATGTTTAGCCCTAGCGTGTTATGGTGATCGGCCTTCATCTCGAACTTGTCAAGACATCTTTGTACGATTCATTTGCCAATGAATTAATCACCAAAAAGATTGGACAACTTTCTTAGATTTGAAATCATTTCGCGCTTCTTGTCGAGTCTAGGGACTTCTATTCTTTCTGCATACTCCCAATTCCTTGCAATCAAATTGGGGCTTTCCTTCTCTTCTCTCTTAATGACTTACTTTCCTTCGTGAGTCATTCAATTCAATAAAAAAAAAATACATGTCAATGCTAGGGACACTTCCCTAGTCGAGTCAATGTCACTCATCTTTAGTGACAAAAAGTTTTCACCGCAAAATCACATGTCTCTCATCCTCAGCTAGAGTCAATGCACACTTCCTCATTAATCGAGTCAAAAATGAAGACGCAAAAGAGATGCCCGCTAGATTGAAAACCCGAAAGGGCGGTCTAGGCAAAAAACAGGGTGCGTCATAAAAAAAAATGAGAGAGTGAGAGAGAGAAGGGAAAGAGAAATGGAGATCCCCGGCCTCTAAAGAAGATAAGTTCTACATTGAATCTCCTCAGCAAGTCAATTCCCCACCGAGTCAACTTTGGGATTGCAAAAGGCTCGACAAGATATAGCACCATCAAAGGTTGTCTTGGGTTATCGGCATCATTCTCCAGCAGTGTGCATTTTTGGGTTCATGAAAAGAAGGCCCGTGGTTACCAAGATCCATCTGAGAACAAGCCCATCATAAAAGGGCACGAGGTTGCACAAATAATCCCTAGCTAGTCAATTGGCTTGGGCAGCAAATAGCAACAACATGTGTCTCAGTTTTCAAGGCTTCTTCAAGTATGTGCTTCTAAAGTACGCCGAAAGGCTCCCGAGAAATGGAGTAGCTCTTGCCATATCCTCTCATGTTTATTCCCTCACACGAGGACGAGTCACTCTTTATTTGCTCAACAAATGGTGACGCCCTATGGGCTATGTGACTCAAGAACAAGGGCTTCTTTTGCTTCTTTTGACAATCAACAAGCCCTAGGGGCTATGCTCGAAAAAGATGTGTGAGACTATCCTCAAAGTCTCTCAAAAGGGATGTCAAAAAGCCCTCTTGTCACGTGTGCCCGTGCTCGTTCCCCCAATCAAGGATGGACCTTTCTTGCAATCAATGATGGCACTCTAGGGGCTACGGTCAAGTCTTAAAGGCTCCCTCGTCAAAGAGCAATTAACTCCCCAGCAGTATCCCCAGCCAAGTCATGTGCAACATTGGAAGCTTCCTCAATTCGGCACCGAAGGTCTCAACGGGCTTCTCAATCTACAATCTTTTGGGCTACGGCATTACAGTAATTCAAGCAAAGGGCAGTATTAGGGCTTCGCGACCGACAGTCTTTTGGGCAACAATACCCAAGCAATGCAATGTGGAGTAGTCTTATGGCTCCATGAAAGAGATCAAGCTTCAAGGGTCTCTCAACACTTCAAGTCAAAGGCCTCTTGGTTTTAAATGAAGACTCCGATGTTATGAATGAAGTTGATGATTTTTGTTAGAACTTTCAACGAGATCATGAAGAAAGTCTTAGAGAAAAGGAAAAGGATTCAATATGGTAAACTCTAATCAAAACAGGGTTATAGCGGGAAATGCCACGGCCAATCCCAATGTTTCTGCAATTCAGCACCCCCTTCTCCAAGATCAAAAGCACAAGGTGCAGCTCAGATAAAGTTGGGCCACAGCACTAGTTGCATCCGAAGATCCGTCATTAGTTCAACTCAAGAAGAGTCAAGCAAGCATACTCATTTGAGACTTTATCACACCAAGACCTTATCCTCCGCGACCTCGACGGCACCGCAAGACATTACTGCATCCTTTGACATAAGCCCTCAGCCATTTGGGTATCGACCACAATGAGGCCATTCATCTCCCCAGTAAGAGCAAGAAGGAGATCTCTATCAAGAATTCTACCAAACGGTACATCCGCTCTCAATGCCGAGCCAATCACGAGATAATTTGGGGCTTTACAATGAAAGGTCTTCACATCCCGCCATCTACAAGACCACGACACTTGGGGCTTTGAAATCTCTCGAAGCTTGGCATCAACGACCTCCTCTTGGGGCTTGCTCACTACAACAACAAAGGGCGATTTACTCGAATGGGCCAAAAGCTGATTTATCTTGGAGCTATGCAAGTCCCTCAAAATTTGGCATCAAAGGTATTCTAGGGGCTTTACAATCAGCAACCCCTCATCTCGGCATCAAAAGCCTTTTGAAGCCCCATAATCGACAAATCTCTTGGGGCTAGACATCAATCTTCGTTGGGCACACCGGCGACAATAGAATTCAAGCGAGGCAATTCGGACTTCGACTGAACATGACTTGATCTTAGGTTGGCTTCACAAGCACACAATGGTTAAAATGGTTCACCCACGAACTAAAAAAAAAAAAATCTTTTCCTCACATGTGTGCATATTCTTTCCTTTCTAATCTAAAAAAAAAAAAAAAAAAAAAAAAGATTTTTCTTTTTTCTTTCTCCTTCTATGTGCAAAAGTATGTGCTTTACTTTGCTTTGCTCCTAGCTTCTCCTCCAGCATTCTCCATCATCCTTGAACTACGCTGGTCTGATTCCCTTCAAGGGATACGTAGGCAGCCTTTGGCACGACCAACCCATCATCCAGAGTACCATCTCGCCAACCCATCATCAAGAGCGTTCTCTCATCAACATCCAAAGAATGGACATTCTCCATCAAAGCATCCTCCGCGGACATCAGAAATCCATCTCCACTCAAGCGGCAATGGTAAGGGAAGGTATGAATACATCCAATGCTTTCCTCAAAATCACACCACACACAAGATCACTCTCTACATTCTTACTTCTCTCTCATTGCAAGAGTGTTCCAAAATCCCATCACACCACGAGCACAATTTATCTCTCTTCATTTCACACTTCATGCATCTTCTTGCAAGAACACATATACCTGTCAAGCGCGCACATAACAGGTACCACCACGATGTCAACAGCATCCGCTACTCAAGGCACTTCATCCCCACCAGAAAGTGGTCAACCGTGCCCACACCCCACAAAGTCAACAACATAAGCTCCCATGAGCTCCAAGTCGGCAACTCGGTCTATATCGAGACAAGCTCCCATGAGCTCCAAGTCGGCAACTCGGTCCATATCGAGACAAGCTCCCATGAGCTCCAAGTCGGCAACTCGGTCCATATCGAGACAAGCTCCCATGAGCTCCAAGTCGGCAACTCGGTCCATATCGAGACAAGCTCCCATGAGCTCCAAGTCGGCAACTCGGTCCATATCGAGACAAGCTCCCATGAGCTCCAAGTCGGCAACTCGGTCCATATCGAGACAAGCTCCCATGAGCTCCAAGTCGGCAACTCGGTCCATATCGAGACAAGATCCCATGAGCTCCAAGTCGGCAACTCGGTCCATATCGAGACAAGCTCCCATGAGCTCCAAGTTGGCAACTCGGTCCATATCGAGACAAGCTCCCATGAGCTCCAAGTCGGCAACTCGGTCGATATCGAGACAAGCTCCCATGAGCCCCAACTCAACAACTCGGTCCTTATCGAGACAAGCTCCCATGAGCTCCAATACAACACTCCAGCAAAAGACGCTCACACAGGGAGCGCACCCCTATCTCTAGCAATTTCAAATTACTGCTTTCATCGAGTCTTTGCTTTCTTTTCTTTCTTTTTCTTTGTCGATGTCCTCGGTGGGTGTTTTTACTTTCGTCGACGCGTTTTTCTTTGCAATCCACGTCGTCGAGGGGCTCTGTAGACACCCCGCCTTGGACCCCTCACCCCGATTGCATACAAAGTATTTTTATTTAACTTATTTTCATTAATTTCTGTTACTTCGGTTAAGTTCCTACTGATTCCGTTAGTTTTGGACTAAACTGCAAATAGAGTTAACTTTTAGGTCATTCTGTCATTCTGTCATTTTTCACCCGCGGGCACTGCCAGTGAGCCGCGCGCGCGTCCCGCCCCAAAAGCCGGACCCGCGCGCCTCCCATTATGGCAGTAACGGATTGCACCTTATTTCCCTCCCTTTTCTTATTTACAAACATCTTTTCTTGATCACAAAAACCATCTTTTTACATCCACATTCATCCCCCCCTTTTCTCATTAACTCCCAATCCCAAATTCTAAGCCTTTTCCCAAAAAACTAATATTTCTTTCATTTATTATTTGATTTCTTTTATTTCTTTTATTTTTCTTTTATTCATTTATCTTATTTGTGATTGGCTCATTCCATTTCACATGGATGACCAATTTCCCTCCATCATTTCCCTCTCTTTTTTACCTATAAAAAACCATCATCTTCTACCTTAGAAAAGGACTCCAACCTTGATTCACCAACTACATTATACACAAATTCTCCCAACAAGAGTTCTTAGTAACAAGACTCTACACAAATTGTTCTACAACAATTTCATTACAACAACAACACTTTCAAGTCAAGGTTCCAAGTCCTCTTTCTCAAGGTACAACTCCATTTTCTTCCTTTGTTTTCTTCTTCTTGATGTATGCAATCCCCATTAATGGGACATGACCAACATGACTACTTCACATATCGAAGTTAGTTAAGGTTATCTCCCTACATTTTAATCTCAACTTTAATTCACCATGTTAATTTCTCTTCATCTCTTAATGTAATTCTTTGACATTACTTGGTACATGTAATCTTTATCATTAAATAAATAAAACAATTCTATTTTATTTCCCCTTTATTTCCCCTTTTCTTCTCATCACAATTGTTAGCACATTTCTATTTAATTAATTGAAGGACATGTAAATATTAGAACACCAATAGTAGCAAAACCCGCGTAAGCGGGGCGGAGTGGGTGTTTAAGTACTTCCCACTCCGTCACCTAACCCCCGAACCCTTCTCTCCCGAATCTATGGTTTTGTACATAAATTAGGCTATTTCTAGGTTTTTCTTATGTTCCTTTAAAAACATAGGTGGCGACTCTAAACAATCTAAAAACAAGTTAGACATCCTAAGATAATTCACCGCTCTAGCCAAGTTGTGGTTTCCCGGGGTATCTACAGACGGAGAAATGAATGAAAGTATCCCTAAATGAGTATATTAGTATATTAGAAAATTATACTTATACTTTTGGGACGGTGAAATATTTAAATGGAATAAAAGAAAATTATCCTATTATTTGTGGGACGGTAAAAGAAATGAAATGAACTTGAAATAGTGTCCTGGGTATGATACTTCACTCCTAGGTACTCTTGGTATTATTATTATGTTAGTAAAAGTATACTCCTACGCTTGGGACGGACAATTGTAAGCCTGGGAAAGAAATGAGTGTTTGCTGAAATTTGCACCAGGCGCCCGCCCGCGTGACCATCGATCGCCCGCCCGGTCCTATGGGCGACCGCCCAGATGAGCTTTGCGCGCCCGCCCATCTTGCCAGGGTTTTGGGTTCCAAAAATGATAGAGCAGGCGCCCGCCCGGGTAAGAGTGAGCGCCCGCTCGGTCCCCTGTTTTAACAAAAAGTGTTTTAAATCCCAAATGAAATGAAACCTTACCCCTCCTAAGGCATAGAACCTTAGTATAAGATGTCCTAGCAAGTGTATGTACCTTTTGGGGCATCAGAACTTGGTCTTAAACATGAATATTCAATGATTTAAATAGAGAATTTGAGCCTAAGAGTAAGAACTCTTTTAATTGTCTTGAAAGTGCAATGAACAAGCACTAATGTGTTATATGTGTCTTGATTCCAATGTTTGTGTACCTTAGGGGCATTAGAACAATGTCTTGAGCTTTAACATCTAAAGTATAGGATGATGAACTTGTAAGTATGAGATGTATAACTCATCTACTTAGCTTGAACTTGAAGTATAAACAATTAAATCTTATACATGACTTGAATATCCAAAGATTGGAATAATAACTTGAGTATAAGATAATTAATTCTTGTACATGTCTTGAACATCCAAAGAATTGGATTGAGAACTTGAATGTAAGATGATAAAATCTTGTACATGACTTGAAACCAATACATGTGTATGGTAATGAACTTGAAAGTGCTATGAACAAGCACTAACGTGTTAGAACTATCCTTGGTGTGTATGTGCAAATCTTGCATATAGCTACTTAATAGAATGTGGCTTCTTGACTACTTGATATATGATATGAATAACAAAAGAATTGGAATATGGAACTAGATAGAGAATGAACAACTCTACTACATACTCGAATCTAATACGTGTGTATTGAAAGTGCTATGAACAAGCACTAATGTGCTTGTAATTGGTTTTAATCGTGCATATACTCAATGAAGTATATAAAGTATAAAGAAGATATCTTGTTCTTGAGTTGAGTTCCTAAAGAATGAGGGACTAGTATAATATAAAGATAATTCATATAACTATGAATCCTACGATTTAAGTCAACAAGAATGATTACAGAACACAATATGTGTTGGAAAATGTATTCAATTGTTAACGATACATATACGCGAGGTATGATTGTGACTAGATACAATAAGACCTATTCGACTACGTGCTTAGAGTCTAAGATGTTGGGCTCTACTTGGAAGTAAGGGTACCGTGATAAACACATTAATGTGTTAAAGATTATATGAATATGTACATGCAAATATGGCATATGACAAAGTGATATAGAATGATGTACCCTACTACTTATTTGGGGTCTGTTAGTAATAGACTCTAACTTGGATTGATTGTGTTTCGTGGACATATTACGTGCCATTGTTATACTGATTTGTACTCTCAATTATTGCGTACGTGTACTGGTATTTTGGTGAGAACATGATTACATGGTTCATGAAGGACTGGTCTACTACTTTTGGACTAAGTTCTATTCTCGTTAGTTTTGGTGAGCACATAATTATATGGTTCATGAAGGACTGGTCCACTACTTTTGGATTAGTTCTACTCTCATAGTTCAAGTAAATACCTACTTGTGCATTCTTGTGTGAGTCCAGCTGGTTCTCCTTGCTTGTTCGGAGATATATAGGTTCACGTTTATCGCGAGTGCTGGGGCTAAGTGATAATCGGGGATCTATGTATCTACGCTTGACCCCTTACTACAGGCCATAGTAAGGGCATAGCTTCCTTTATTAGAGCAATATGCCTGATAAAAGTGAATGCTAAACTCGTGAACACCTCGTGAATCTTGTTCTTGTGAGTGACACTGGTTACCGGGTCCTCTTGTGTACTGCACAGCAGCAACTTGATTGATCGTGATTTGTCAACTGTAATAAGCAACGACAACAATGGTTTACTTGGGAGGAATAAGGTTGGAATATCCTTTGTAACGTGATAGTTTAGCCTTATGTGCTAGCTACTTGATGAGTTGGCTTAGCCTCTCATATACTTGTTACTTGATGACATCTTGAGCATGATTACTTGATAATCTTCTTGATTTGCATGATTACATGATAACATGCTATGTACTTGTATCTAGTAACTTACTGAGATTTATCTCACCCCGTTCCTTGTTTATTTGTTCCCCCCCCCAGGAAAGCAAGTGGTAATACATTGTGAGGCTCGACTTAGCAGGGGCCTACTTGGCAGGTTGTTCTTGTTGGGGATTGTTATCCTTTCCATTTTTTGTGAGGATGATTTTGTATCAGTTGTTTAGACTCAGTATCTTGGGTAGACTTGTATAGTACTTGTATATAACCACATTTGGTTTAAATTTCTTGGTATAGAACTTGTGGTGAGCTATTTTAGCTCATTTCTCTTGAGTATATATGATACCAGTTGATTTATTCAGGTGTCATTCCCGTTTTTCCGCTTCTTGTTAGTTACGCGCACCAGGTTCGAGGTTCTATTAGGGAATCCCGGGACTTGGGGGTGTGTCAGTTGGTATCAGAGCTATGGTTTAGCTCTAAGCCTGGATAGGGTCTATGGCCTAGCTTGGGTTAGTCTTGGGTGTACTACCGATATCGAGTACTTCGTTACTTGTTGTTATACCAGGCATAGAACTGGTGTTGATAGTGTTGATCCCAATTGGAATAAGATAGTTTGAGAATCGAGAGCGCGAGTCTTTAAAGACTTAGGCGTATCTATCTTGTGCAGTGGACATTGTTTCGTGCTATATGCATGCTTATTCTCATTTCTTGATTTACGTAGAGGCGTATGCTCTAGTAAGAGACTACGTGCTTGATATCGTTATTTATAAGAGCTTGATAGAAGTGTGGGTGATAACACCCTATACGTTATATATTAACTTGGTCATGTTACCTATATGGGACATTGGTGTGATACGTGTTATGGCTTGGCTTTTACGTGTTATGATTTGGCTTTCTATATGTTATGCCATTCTTGTTTGCCACAATAGATGGTGAATATTTATATGCTAGTATGCTTGACTATTTATATGAGCATGATATAATTATGTATAATATTCATGTTCTGCATTGAAAGCTCGAAAATGATTATCAAGGTTGTGCTGAATATTTAGCATATGTGGTTGACGGAAGAATGTCTACACCAAAAATTGAAGGATGTATCCATTCTTTGTGAGATCTCAGATATAATTTCTACTGAGTAGTACATGATACATGATGAGAACCTTGAGTTATCTTGAGTTACTATGGTACAAATATAGTGCTGATATTTAAATCAATGTTCATGACATCGGTTGAGTTCAAAGTGTTGAAGGTTAAACTTGAGAAATTTCTTGATAAGGATTCACCCAGCTTAGTATATCTGCGTGGGTGTATCTGTATTGATTGGCATGAAAAGATATGGTACTTTGCGATTTCATATTGAATGCAAAGAGTTCAACCAGGTGACTATAATGAACCAGTACTTGTTATCGTGTATGGATGAATTATTTGATCCCTGAAGTTAATCAGTGGTCTATTCAGTGTTTGATTGATAAGTGGCTACCGTTATTTGGAAAGTCAACTATGAGGATATACTGAAGACATCTTCTTATATTAGATATGCTTGTTATGAATTCGTGATTATGATATTTCGATTGATATATGATCTAGCAGTATTGATGGATTTGATGAATGATATCTTCAAACCATAATTTGATTTCTTTGCGATGAATTGATTAATGACCTATTGTTGTATACAAAGTCGCAGACTAAGAATTGATTGTATTGAAATTTCTTGAGAGAAACAATTGTTTCCAAAAGCTAGCAAGAGATAGAGGATCTATTATCTTGAAGTTGGTTTACTTCAGGCATCTTTGTTGACCTATATAAGTGGAAACAACCGAAGTACGCATATTCTTGAGATTTTCTTGATCTTGTTAGAGATTCATTAATGAATTTCGAAGGTAGCTCTATCATTAACTATTTGACACAGAAAGCTACACTTTCTGATGGATTGATAAACGTGGAGCCAATTTTTTAAATATTGAAATGATGGATAACCACAACTTCAGTATTTGATCTTGCCTAGTGGATTCGACTAATATGATGGTTATTTGGAGGATATGACCAGTGTTACTATTTTCTCGTGTATGTGTCAAGTTTCACCAACATAGTGGATATGATAAATTCATTATGCATAGTGAAGCTCGAACAAGAGATAAAACGTGTGTTAATTCAAAATGGTAACGTACTTGTATATGCTTCGAGGAGATTGAATTTTTATGAATAGAATAATTCTACTCATGACTTGAAACTGATTGTGATCCTATGGCTATTGTATTAGCGGATTCATTGAACATAAAGACTTGTATTTCATGATTGATGGTACTGAATGGGAGAAAATTTCTGAGTATTCAACTAAATCCTTGAATTGCGATTATTTAAAGCAGAATATCAGAGATCGTTTGATTTGTTATAATCCTTCAAGATTTGTGAATATATGAATATATTGCGATGGATTTCGTGGAAAGATTATCATTTAATAGATAAGTCCCGATGATATTGGTTATAGTGGATTGATTAATCAAATCTGCTTGACTTTATGTGTTGTGATGTTATGATCGATACATCTTGATTACATGGGATACCTGTAGATATAATATATGACATGGATTCTTGTTCTACATCTTGTTCTACACCTTGTTTTACATCTTGATTATGATAATTTTTCTGAGCACTCTGGATATTTAACCGAGGTTGCTTCTTGATCATATGTTGCGAGCATGTAAAGTGGATTTCCTTGTGGCTATTGTATGAGCTTGCTATTTAGCGGAAATTCCATCACACGAATTACATAGTATATGGGTAATTGCTTGTATGGATACTTGATTCTAAAGAAAATGTCTTGAGCACGAATACTTCTTGTGAAAGTTTCATGGGAAAGTCTCGGTATCGAGAAGGTTATGTGAGAATAATACTCGTAGGTAATTGATAATATGGTATGGTATACCATATTCTTGCTACTCTTGAGTTCTAATTGTGAATTATATATGTTATAATTTCGATTAATAAAATTCGAGGATGGATTTTCTTTAAGGAGGGGAGGATGTAACGCCCGTCCTAATTCCTGTTAAATTCTGGCCTTGCATATGTATATGTTATTTTAATTGAGTTAATTATTTAACTAATTGAACAAGTTTAGGTCCTAATTTTTCAATTTGAAACATTAGGGTCATTTGTGAAAATTAAAGTTTAGGGGCTTAATTGCTCAAATTGAAACTTTAAGGGCCTTTTTGTTAAAAGTGAAACTTGAGGGGCCAAAGTGCAATTCTTGAAACTTGAAAGGATAAACTTGTGTTTGCCTTTTCTCAGATCATTGTTTCCCCCAAATGTTTCTCGTTCCTTCTCTCTGTCTCAGAAAGAAAAGTTAGGGTTTACCCTATTCTCGATACCTCTTGCTTAATTATGCCTCTGTTCGAAAATCCGACTCCGCATAAATGATCAGGGCGGTGAGTAGAGCATTTCCTGCCGAACATAAATTAGTTTGGGTGAATTTGATTTCGGAGTAGGTAAGTCACTAGCTTCCCCTTGCTTGTAATAACATGCATATATGTTATTCTTGGTACTTGTACTTGTTAATTTCGTGATTTGATTGAATTTTGTGATACTTGTAAATTTGGGACGAAGGGAGTATTAGTATGAATTACAAAGAATGAAATAGACTTGAAGAAGTGTTCTAGGTATATGAAAATATACTCCTAAGGTGTTAGAAAATTTATACTCCTATTCGTGGGACGGTGAAATATTAACTTGATTAAATGTTTATACAAGTATATTAGAAAAATTATACTTATACTTGTGGGACGGTTAAATGAATGAAAGTATCCCTAAATGGGTATATTAGTATATTAGAAAATTATACTTATACTTTTGGGACGGTGAAATATTTATATGGAATAAAAGAAAATTATCCTATTATTTGTGGGACGGTAAAAGAAATGAAATGAACTTGAAATAGTGTCCTGGGTATGATACTTCACTCCTAGGTACTTTTGGTATTGTTATTATGTTAGTAAAAGTATACTCCTACGCTTGGGACGGACAATTGTAAGCCTGGGAAAGAAATGAGTGTTTGCTGAAATTTGCACCAGGCGCCCGCCCGTGTGACCACCGAGCGCCCGCCCGCGTGACCACCGAACGCCCGCCCGGTCCTATGGGCGACTGCCCAGATGAGCTTTGCGCGCCCGCCCATCTTGCCAGGGTTTTGGGTTCCAAAAATGCTAGAGCAGGCGCCCGCCCGGGTAAGAGTGAGCGCCCGCCCGGTCCCCTGTTTTAACAAAAAGTGTTTTAAATCCCAAATGAAATGAAACCTTACCCCTCCTAAGGCATAGAGCCTTAGTATAAGATGTCCTAGCAAGTGTATATGTAACTTTTGGGGCATCAGAACTTGGTCTTAAACATGAATATTCAATGATTTAAATAGAGAATTTGAGCCTAAGAGTAAGAACTCTTTTAATTGTCTTGAAAGTGCAATGAACAAGCACTAATGTGTTATATGTGTCTTGATTCCAATGTTTGTGTACCTTAGGGGCATTAGAACAATGTCTTGAGCTTTAACATCTAAAGTATAGGATGATGAACTTGTAAGTATGAGATGTATAACTCATCTACTTAGCTTGAACTTGAAGTATAAACAATTAAATCTTGTACATGACTTGAATATCCAAAGATTGGAATAATAACTTGAGTATAAGATAATTAATTCTTGTACATGTCTTGAACATCCAAAGAATTGGATTGAGAACTTGAATGTAAGATGATAAAATCTTGTACATGACTTGAAACCAATACATGTGTATGGTAATGAACTTGAAAGTGCTATGAACAAGCACTAACGTGTTAGAACTATCCTTGGTGTGTATGTGCAACTCTTGCATATAGCTACTTGATAGAATGTGGCTTCTTGACTACTTGATATATGGTATGAATAACAAAAGAATTGGAATGTGGAACTAGATAGAGAATGAACAACTCTACTACATACTCGAATCTAATACGTGTGTATTGAAAGTGCTATGAACAAGCACTAATGTGCTAGTAATTGGTTTTAATCGTGCATATGCTCAATGAATTATATAAAGTATAAAGAAGATATCTTGTTCTTGAGTTGAGTTCCTAAAGAATGAGGGACTAGTGTAATACAAAGATAATTCATATAACTATGAATCCTACGATTTAAGTCAACAAGAATGATTACAGAACACAATATGTGTTGGAAAATGTATTCGATTGTTAACGATACATATACGCGAGGTATGATTGTGACTAGATACAATAAGACCTATTCGACTACGTGCTTAGAGTCTAAGATGTTGGGCTCTACTTGGAAGTAAGGGTACCGTGATAGACACATTAATGTGTTAAAGATTATATGAATATGTACATGCAAATATGGCATATGACAAAGTGACATAGAATGATGTACCCTACTACTTGTTTGGGGTCTGTTAGTAATAGACTCTAACTTGGATTGATTGTGTTACGTGGACACATTACGTGCCATTGTTATACTGATTTGTACTCGCAATTATTGCGTACGTGTACTGGTATTTTGGTGAGCACATGATTACATGGTTCATGAAGGACTGGTCCACTACTTTTGGACTAAGTTCTATTCTCGTTAGTTTTGGTGAGCACATAATTATATGGTTCATGAAGGACTGGTCCACTACTTTTGGATTAGTTCTACTCTCGTAGTTCAAGTAAATACCTACTTGTGCATTCTTGTGTGAGTCCATCTGGTTCTCCTTGCTTGTTCGGAGATATATATGTTCACGCTTATCACGAGTGCTGGGGCTAAGTGATAATCGGGGATCTATGTATCTATGCTTGACCCCTTACTACAGGCTATAGTAAGGGCATAGCTTCCTTTATTAGAGAAATACGCCTAATAAAAGTGAATGCTAAACCCGTGAACACCTCGTGAATCTTGTTCTTGTGAGTGACACTGGTTACCGGGTCCTCTTGTGTACTGCACAGCAACAACTTGATTGATCGTGATTTGTCAACTGCAATAAGCAACGACAATAATGGTTTACTTGGGAGGAATAAGGTTGGAATATCCTTTGTAACGTGATAGTTTAGCCTTATGTGCTAGCTACTTGATGAGTTGGCTTATCCTCTCATATACTTGTTACTTGATGACATCTTGAGCATGATTACTTGATAATCTTCTTGATTTGCATGATTACATGATAACATGCTATGTACTTGTATCTAGTAACTTACTGAGATTTATCTCACCTCGTTCCTTGTTTATTTGTTCCCCCCCCCCAGGAAAGCAAGTGGTAATACACTGTGAGGCTCGACTTAGCATAGGCCTACTTGGCAGGTTGTTCTTGTTGGGGATTGTTATCCTTTCCAGTTTTGGTGAGGATGATTTTGTATCAGTTGTTTAGACTCAGTATCTTTGGGTAGACTTGTATAGTACTTGTATATAACCACATTTGGTTTAAATTTTTTGGTATAGAACTTGTGGTGAGCTATTTTAGCTCGTTTCTCTTGAGTATGTATGATACCAGTTGATTTATTCAGGTGTCATTCCCGTTTTTCCGCTTCTTGTTAGTTACGCGCACCAGGTTCGAGGTTCTATTAGGGAATCTTGGGACTTGGGGGCGTGTCACCATGGCTCTCCTAGACCCCCGGCCCCCTCCAACACACTACTTTGTTCTCTCTATTGATATCCTAACTCTCTCCTTTTGGGTACACAATATTCTGGACGAAATCATGCTTATATAGCAGTTTAAGGAAGTCCTAAGCCAATACAAAGAAGAAATCCCGGAAAATATGCACTTTCCCGAAATCAGGCCGCGGCACCAGGCGCCCGCTTGGTCCTAACCAAGAGCCCGCTTACTCCCTTTTGCCAGAGGCTGATTTCTTCTGTTGAGGCCGGGCGCCCGCCTGCTCCTACGCCAGATTTTCCTCCTCCATTTTGATCTCCTCTTCGACTCTTCCACCTTTATGATTTGGACTCCTTTTCCCCCATCTACTTCCCCTTAGGTTTAGGACTCTAATCTCAACAATCTCCCACCTGGAGACTAAACCCATAAGCGTAGTAATCGTCCCCGTCAAGCTCCCACCATGAAGATGACCTCCTTTGAATATTGTAACACCGTGCACTAAGCTTCTCCATTGTGTTGATGATAAGCCTCCACGCTCCACCATTACACCATGTTGAGCCTCCACGCCCAAGTAATAAGGCGAGTTGAAACCAAGCGACGCTTCAACCTCTCCGTGTTAGATTCTTCTTGCCTCCCCAAATCAACTTCTACCTTGATTTATTTGCAAGACTAACTTCGCCTTCTCCCTCCTATATCCACTCCCCTTGCAATGCTCCCCATGAAACTCGGACACACCTTGCTTCTTGAATTGTCTTCTTGTGGTCTTTTCTCGCTCTCTGTTAGGTACTTGTGACTGTCTCCTTCCTGATCAGCTATACATTGTCACCTCTCCACCCTAACACACCGTTTATTGATGTCTCTCCCTTTTACACCAATAGGCCGGTCTTTATGCCTCTTGCTCCCATCCGGAACGAAATTGATGTTGTCGGTAGAGTACAACATCCTCCTAACTCCCCATCCGTCATTTGCGAGAAGTCCTCCTCTTCTCACGTGGTCAAACCGGCTTATACCACTCACCTCTGCATCATCGGTTGCTTACGCAAGTACCTGATGCAATCCTCCTTTCTTTCATATTTTTTTTCTCCAATCACCTTGATTGCCCCAAGATCCCTTGAACACCTTCAGATCCATTTTGATCTCTGCATCTCCAAATTCTACCTCGAATTTCTGTAGATCTCATAAGAAACAAACGAACTTTTCGGATTTTCTGATCTTCCGCACGATCGTTGACCTATTTGGCACGTGTCTTGCTTCAACCATAAACCCTAGAAGCTCTAAGATCCCTGCACATCTTCCACACGAAGAATCTACACTGCACGAAATCTGCACGTGCGCTCCACCGAGCCTGCACGTGCATTGCACGAATTCTGCACGTGCGCTGCATGAAAAATCTGTTGTCGCTTTTCTTCACCTTGGATCTCCCCTAGATCTCGAATCAAAGCTCTGATACCAGTTGTTGGGGAATTGGGGGGGATCACCACATCCACTAGCCCATACTAGCAGTCATCACCCTAGGAGAAAATATTCAACATATGAATAAAGTATGAAAGAACAAGAACACCATGATTTGTTAACCCGGTTCACCAACCCCACGTGGCTACATCCGGAGGCCCCAAGCCAAGATATCACTATAATAATATATGAAGGATTACAACTTTACATATGCACTCACACAGATCTAGCATAGTAACTCTCCATGAACAACCCTCTCCTACATATTATTATCTCTCCCCAAGAACACACAAACAATATGACTATGGCCGGGTTGTAGGATCGCCCCACATGGCTCTCGTAAGCCCCCAGCTCCCTCTAACACACTATTTTGTGCTCTCTCTTGATATCCTAACTCTCTCCTTTTAGGTACACAATATTCTGGACGAAATCATGCTTATATAGCAGTTTAAGGAAGTCCTAAGCCAATACAAAGAAGAAATCCCGGAAAATCTGCACTTTCCCGAAATCAGGCCGCGGCACCAGGCGCCCGCTTGGTCCTAACCAAGAGCCCGCTTACTCCCTTGCGCCAGAGGCTGATTTCTTCTGTTGAGACCGGGCGCCCGCCTGGTATGGACCAGGCGCCCGCCTGCTCCTACGCCAGATTTTCCTCCTCCGTTTTGATCTCCTCTTTGACTCTTCCACCTTTATAATTTGGACTCCTTTTCCCCCTCTGCTTCCCCTTAGGTTTAGGACTCCAATCCCAACACTAGGGACAGAGATTATTATAAGTAAACATGAACAATAATAATAATCAAACATCTCTTTATTAATATGAATAAAATGATAACATACAACGTTTAAATAAACGTGCCTAGGGCACCAACACTAACAGATTGGATTATTGCTTATTGACTTCATGTGATTTAGATGTGTCCCCAAATGTTTATTCATCCCATGCCACATATTAACTGAGATCAGTCCTTTCACTTATGTGCTCTTGGGCATCTTGCATTCTTAGGTTTTATTAGGTTCCTTGTAAAAAAAGGAGTTATATTTATTTTAAGTAATGAAAGATTTTAAATCTTGCAAAATTTTAGTTAGCAATCTTACTCTTGAAGTGATTTATAGGTCAATTACATAGTGGAATTTTATCCATGGACAACTGATTAGGTTTCACAATGCTAAAAAGATATGTCAAGGATATCTCGTATGTTCATGGAAAGTATTTATGAATTTTGATTGTGCTCGATCCCTTCTTTCTTGGTGGATTTATGTTCAAGTTCCAAGGGGGAATGGACTTGCTATTGTTCTCATCATTCATGTGCCTTCCTAAGCTGAGGATTGTGTAACCTATTTATCTTGTATTCTCCAAGTATAGTTGATAGGGGGAGTTTTGTGGTAAGTTGGGCTTTTCTTTCAGATCATTACTCTTTATTGCCTCTTTCACCCACCCACACCATATATCTCTATCTAACTATATTTTGCAGACCTCTTGAGTTCCACGATCACAAGCTCGTTGACTCTCAATATATGGTTCAGATTTGGCCACATATGGTCTCACATCTCGAGTATTTATGTTTACAAGCCCAACAACACTCTCTGATGCCTACACATTCCGATAAAAAAAAATGGGGAGAATGAGCTGAAGGTTTTGTTAGTTTGTTAAACCTCACCTTTTTGTATAACATCTTCCATGCAGTTATTAGATGTGTTTTACACATATCTGATTTAGGGGGAACTAAGTGTAAGTTCTGTTTTCTTGCAATTGTGTGCTAAATCTTGTTTTGATCAGAAAGTCCAAAATAGAGGGAGATTGAAAGAGTGACAATCCTTATGAATCTCAACTCTCCAAAACCGTGTAGTGGTAAGTTAGCTAAGTCAGATTTTAGACCTTCTTTGTAAGATTTAGTTTAATTTAAGTATGATATTTTTTACTTATTTACTTTGTATTTATTTAAGTATGTATATATATCTCTTCCTTCATTTTAGGTACTAACAAACTAACAATATTGATTTTTTGGTTTAGTGTTTATCATGATATTTTGTAGGATTTGTTGGATATTATGCATTAGGCCCTTGAGAAATGCCTATGCGTTACATCATAACTTCATTGTTATAGAGATAACAAACCCGATTATTATATCTTTTGCATGTTTATTATAATAATCTCCATCCCTAGTAATTATGAATTACTATTATAATTTTAATGGATATTCATATGATGATTATGTGTATACGATACAATTAGACTTATGGGTATATGTTGGAGAACAAATACTGGACTGACCCTTATGAGATTTATGTCATGGTCAAATGTAATAATTGAATCTCATATAGTTATATCACTTGAATCTTTAGACCTGAGGTTATTACAGTCTTCCACTTGATGAACATTAAGTTTGACATATTCAAACGTTGCCTTTAAACGGGTAGCTATAAAGGATATGATTGGCATGATCGGAATCATGTAGGGAAAGGTAATAAGCCAAGATGGGATTTGTTCCTCTTTAAGAGAGATGTCAAGCTTGGGCCCCTCGATGAATAGTATTGATGAAATGCACGGCTGCGCTCAAATGTATTGATTGGATCAATGTCATTTGTGTTATCAATATATTCGGGATCGAGAAAGCATTGAACAAGGTAAGTTGACCATTGACCATGGCTTACGTTCAATAGACATCGTGTAACAAAGATATTGTGATATGTTCTATTTAGGAAACTTTAGATTTCAAAGTTATACTAATTGGGTAGTCATAATGGCTTGCTAGAGTCCGCTTATGACTTACGAGGTTTGAATGGTTCAGACTCGTTGCCAACTTAGTATAATCCTATTGGGTCACACACGCATAACGGGTAATTAAAAGGAGCGAAAAACTGGATCCTACTGGAGGATCCATACAGATGGTTTGGGAGCCACCAAACCAATACGTACAGATGGTTTGTCCCAGCAAAATCAGTTTTAGGTCAACTTCTTGTTGGACAAGAAAATCTAAGTCCTAAAGAGTTTTGGAAACCTCTTGTATATAATGTGGACAACCGGGAATTGTTCCCATAACATTGATTTTGGAAATCACAATCTCTTTCTTAGAGAAAGAGAATACACATAATATACTTGGGTTATTGAGTTTGATTATTCCTAATTATCAATGTTCAATAATCGTTAGGAGCAATTGAAGAATCGTTCTTCATCAAAGATTTTCAATCTGAATGACCTAGCAGTCAAGTTCAAGAATCGTTCTTGAATCCGTTCGAAGTGTGAATCACCGGTAGGGGGTGCTCTTCTTAGCATCTAAATCCAAGGCTTCATATTTCAATCTACAAGGGTTAGTTTCTTTCATCTTCATATTATGAATTATTTAACATAACGGATCTAGGCTTTTGGGTTTTTCATGTGATGTCTTCCGCTGTGCATGATTGCACGAAACCCAACAGGATTTGTCTAGCACAAATTCAAGGAGTAAAGATAGGAAATGATTACACAATCCAAAAATATCTCGACACAATTGAAGCGGAGATTGCAAAGCTATAAAAGAAGACATCAAGACTTCATTGTACTTATGGATTTTAAGACTTTTCTGATAGCTCTCTTGCTGTTTGTCTTGAGTCTGTTTTTGACAGGGGCACTGCTAGGGGCACAAAAGAAGATCACAAAATGATGGATATAAAATGAGGTGACGATATTTTATTGGTTACATCGATAGTGGACCCGACACATTCTAATGAAAAACACCAATAATAGCTTGACACATCATTTTGTAGCTTAAATTTCATTTACCCTTATGACATATGTGTTGCAAACATTCGTGAGCAACACTTTATAGGTTTCTTTCAAGTCCTAGAAATAGAGTTTGTTTATTGTTTTCATTTTTTCTTATTTCACTATTTAAGTTTTCATTTGTAAAACAATTTTTAAAAGTGAAATACTTATCGGGCTTAAAGCCTTGTTTGCTGGAGTTGAACCAGTAGACAATTAAACTTTATGTTCTTTTATTTCCGCTGTTATATTATTGGTTGCGTCAGGGCCGGTGAAGAGGCTGTGCAAGAAGACCTCTTGCACAAGGCCTCAAAATTCTTAAATGCCTCCAAAGGGCTACTACTTTTGTGTAAATATGATATTTTATTTTTTAAAATATTATTAAGAAGAAAATTTATATAATAATTTTAATTTATTTTAATTATCTAAATAAAAATTGTTATTGATACACCATTATAAATAGGGATTTTTACCAATAAGTCCCTAAGAGAATGTGATATTTGCCAATAAAAACAAAACATTTTAAATTCTACCTTAGGGTCCCTTGGTTGAAATCAATTTTACCAATAAATCTCTTACACTTTCTAAATGACAAAACTATCCTCACCTTCTCACACATATTCACGGCGTCTTTTCACCCCTCTCCTACCCCAAATCGGTACAAACCCTAGCCCCCCTCTCTCTCCTCGCTTACCCTCCTTTTTCTCCGGTGACTCTCTCCAGTCTGCGAACCATCTGCTCTTAAAAACAAAAAAAAATCAACAACAACTTGCTGAACAAATGGAATCTGTTGAATTGGTGTGAAACAATACACCCTCATATCCCCCAATTTATCTTCACTGCAAGTCGAATGCTCTTTTCACTTGCCGATGATTCGAAATAGGCCCTCTCCGGAAACGGGCATGACCTGTATATGTCGGCCATTGAAGATGAACACGAGGAAGAAGAAAATTGATCCTGTCCTGCTGTTGTTGAGATTGAGATTAAGAGAGCAATTTGATGAACTTGTTAACAATTTCCAGATTAGAAGTGGCTTCTGTAGGAGCATTCATGACTGCAAATAGAGTATAAGGGTGAGTTCAGATGGGAGATTTTTTTTCTTTTAATGAAATTGTAATGCATATACTGGTTAGAGAGAGAGAGAGAGAGAGAGAGAGAGAGATGGAAGGGAGATAAAAGGTTGGGAAGATAATGCCATTTGGTAGGGGTAAGAGAAGAAAAAAAAACGAAATTGGGTTTTCTGACAAACCAATTTTCTTTTTTCTTTTTGTGTAGGCTTTTGATAGTTAAAGTGCCTATTGCCTTTTCCAGCTTTTTAGATGAAAATAATTTGTTAATGGACCGGCCAATTTATACATTGAATGATATTGAGTTTATTTTTATTAAATATTTTGATTAATATTTTGTTGGTTTCATGACATTTTGTAATGATTAACTTTTGAAAGAAAATATCTCAGTTTTATACTCAATTATGAATAAAATGAGAAGTGAATTTCTCAGTTTTATATAAAAACAACTAAGAAATTGAGTATTAATTGTGATAATTTGATTAATCAATTGTTTAAAGATCACACAACTGTTAAATCATATAACCGTGAATAATTGATTTATCAGTTTTAAATTTAAACATATAAGAAATTGAGTATCATTTTTGAAAATTGAGAAATAAATTAATCAGTTTTATACTCAATTATGAATAAATGAGGAATAAATATCTCAGTTTTATACTTGATTGTAAACAAATGAGAAATAAATATCTCAGTTTTTAAACTTAAACATACGAGAAATTGAATATCAATTGTGGTCAATTGATTTCTCAATTGTTCAAATTCATGTGTGAACAACTGTGAAATTCATGTCTCAGTATTATAATAATTGTGAAAAATTGATCGATGAATTTATCAGTTGTGAAAAAAATGACATAACTGTGAAATCACACAACTGTGAAATGAGACAACTGTGAAATCTGCGAAATCACATAACTGTGAAATCAATGTCTCAGTTATTAAACTCAAACTTATGTGTGAAAAATCGTGAAATGAATGTACCAGTTATTATATTCAAATTCATGTGTGAACAACTGTGAAATACATGTCTCGGTTATTATAATAATTGTGAAAAATTGAGAGATGAAATTATCAGTTTCTACAATTGAAAAATAAAACAAATGAGACAACTATCTAATCACACAACTGAGAAATCATACAACTGTGAAATCAGTTAAGAAATGATTTTACTAGTGAAAAATGAAAAAATAACACAACTGAGAAATCAGTTGAGAAATAATTTTACAAGTGAAAACTGAAATTTTTATTTTTTAAAATGGTGAAATTAATTGAGAAATAAAAAATGGTTTTCTCAAATTTACTAGTAAAAAATGAGATTTTTATTTCTAAAATTTGAATTATGTGTTGAGTGTACTTGTTTGATTCGTTTTGACGACACGATTAAAACGGTGGTCTCGGATTATTTTTTCAATTTCTAGATTTTAAGATATTACATTTTAAAAGTTTAAGGAAAAACAAAAAGAAGAGAGAGAAAAAGTAGGAGGAAGAGAGATAAAAAGTAGGGGAACGAGAGAGAGAGAGAGACAACGCAGGAGAAAGAGAGAAAGAAATGGTCGCGCTGGAAGAATGCGCGTGGTGAGGGAGGAGGGGCAATCTGGTCATGCGAAAATTTCAGGGACTTTTTGGTGAGTTTCCAAAATGTCAGTCCTTATTGGTCATTTTAATTCTGCTGAGGGACTTATTGGTCAAAGCCAATGTCAATAATAAAATTTATATTTTCGTTAGGACAATTAAATTAAACTGAAATTATTGCTAAAAAATTCTTTCGTACTAACATAAAAAATATTGAAATATCATTTTGAGACAGAAGGAGTTCGTAAAGTGTTTGCTTTAGTCACATCTTGAGTTTGAATAAGAGGTGAAATCTTGCAAATGTTGCGAAGACAAGACAATCAAACACTGGCAAAGTCCTGGCAACCTTATGGCTTCCTCTTCATCAACATCCCGTCGGATTTACACGTCGGATTTAATTGCTATATAAAAAAAGCTTATATATTATAAACAATTTGTGTAAATTTAATAATATTACGGGCCTGAAATTCACATATAGTACAGGGCCCCTATAATTGTCGAGACAGGCCTGGGTTGTGTATACAGTTGTGTCTCACAACTATGCACACATCTGATTATCACTAGACTTGGAAATCATGTTTTAGATGGTGAGATTATATCATCATGGAATTTTGGTAAAAAAAATTGATTTGAAGGATGTCATTAATGCCATCTGATGTGAGGATTCCTTTTCGTTTTGAGAGGAGACAATTCCCCCTTATAATCTCATATGCTATGACAATTAATAACACTCAAGGTCAGTCGCTTTCCGTTGTTGTTCTTATGCTCAAGAATCCGGTGATATATTATGGGCAAATGTATTTCGCTTTATCATGGGTTAGAAGTCCAAAAAGTCCCAAAATTTTGATATGTAATGATGAGACTCTTGGGCAGTCCGATAGTGGCACAAACAATGTCGTCTTCAAGGAAGTATTCCATAAAGTGTAGAAGTATTTCATAATTGCACATACAATGTTGTCTTTAAGAAAGTTTTCGCAATGTATAAAAGTATTTGAATTTCTTATTTTTATTACTCCTCCTGTCCTTAAATGAGTGTCAATTTTTAGAAATTTTTTGTCCCAAAATGAGTGTCCGTTTTGATCATAACTTTGTCCCTAAATGGATTTTTCAAAAAAATTTTCACAGGTCTCTTTATACTTGAAAAAACTAAATGTTTGTAAAAAGGATTACAAGATTATATATGAATTTTGCTACCAAATTGTACAAAAGGTTATATCCCTTCAAATAAAAGTTGAATACTCGTTTAGGGACATGAGTAATTCTTACTCCCTCCGTTCCGCCCAATTTAGGACAATTTCTCCCGACACGGGGATTAAGGAGAACTATTATTTTAATGTGAGAAGTGACAATGTGCAGAAATTAGAAGAGTTTTACCTATTTGATTAACCCTTAATCTCTTTTGCCTCCAAAAGTACATTCAAAGTTAAAAAACTAAAAGGCTATCATTACACATGATTAGACAACAAAACTGAGTGGGATTCCAATTCAACTACAATTACATACTAGGACCTAATTCACCCGGATCACCATCCTAACCATAAAAAAAAAATCATAACCCTTCAAATTTTCACAAGGATTACCCATTTTCCCTCCACAAAATAAACTTCCCACCATTTTAAAGCTACAGTGGGTACTATAAGTACCAGCTACTTTTGTCCCACTTTACAAACTGATTCCTTCCAAAAAAAAAAGGAAAGATGAAGAAAGATTTAAGTACAGATGAAAGAAATTTGCTGGGCCAATACTTGTTGCGGTTCACTGTAGCTGGAAATCTTCCGCGAGGCAAGATCAAGGAGGCTCAACAGAAATTTGGGGTGTCCCGCTCGACGGTGTACTTGATGTGGCTAGTAGTACGGCGTCAAATGGGAGGTAATCAACCATTATCGCTGTCTTCAAAAAAAAAATGTGTTGCAAGAGAGAAAACAGTGAAGTTAGATAAAGAAGCAATGTAAAAAATTAAATTTCAAAACCGAGGCACAATTAGAAATTTAGGGGCAGCCTTGGGAGTAAGTAAAGCACAATCCATAGGTGGAAAGTAGAGGGTGTGATCAGGGCACACATGAGTGCAATCAAGCCTTCATTAACCAAAAAATACAAAATTGCAAGAATGAAGTTCAGTCTCACAACAGTAAAATGGGACTTTTCTTTAGCAACAACAGCGTTTAAACACATGTCACATGTTATACATGTTGATGAAAAGTGGTTTTACATGACCAAGGCTATGGAAAGATACTACATGTTGCAAGGAGAAGAAGAACCATACAGATCATGCCAAAGCAAAAGATTTATCACCAAGATAATGTTCTTATGTTTAGTGGGTAGACCCATTTACTCAAGTGCAGGTGAAATGTTGTTCGATGAAAAAATTGGCATGTTTCCATTTACAAAAAGATAGGCATAAAAGAGGAATAGCCAAAACAGAGAAGCTGGAATTATGGTGACAAAGGCATTGGACTCAATAAACAAACAAGTCACAAAACAAAGGCTACTTGAACACGTTAGTTTACCACAAAACTCATTTTCTTTTCCCAGCAACTTTAAATTTATTTATCACAACACATTTTTTTATTGCAGGTTATTCCCAATCAAAGCCAAATGGCCACCAATGCTTTCCAAAAATATCATCATTCAATGGGACAATGCCCCACCACACATCAACAACTCGGATGAAGATTTTAAAGCTGCAGCAACTGAAGATGGATGGAACATTCAACTACAATTTCAACCAGCAAACTCACCAGATACCAATATTAATGACCTTGGGTGGTTCTCCTCAATTGACTCAATCAAAACAGATGTTCAAGCAAAAACAGTTGAAGATTTGGTCAATGCAGTTGAAGCAGCATATGAAAAACTATCTCATGTAACCCTCAACAAAATATTTTTAAGTTTGCAACTATGTTTGGATCAAATTATGTTGGAAAAAGGTGGAAACAAGTACAAAATCCCCCATATTGGTAAAGACAGGTTGCTTAGAAATGGAGAACTACCAATAGACTTGACGGTGGATTTGAAAATAGTAACAGATTGCATCAAATATCTACAAGAAGAAGGGCAAGCTGATGGCCTAGAAGGCATAATGTCAGAACTAGAACAAGGTGGAGTTTATCTTTGGTGAATAACAACAACTACTCAACAAATATGAGAGATTTTGTTTTTTGAAAATTGTATTCTTAGAAAAAAATCATCCTTGAGTAGCCTTTTGAACAAAAATAAAATGTAATCTGTTTTTTCCAAGTTTTTGGACAAAAATCAAATGAAGATTTGTTCTTTTGCAACCAGTTCTCTCAGATAAATCATCATAGAGAGACATTTCACCAGTTCTAAACATATCAGATGCAACACATCAAATAGGCAGCCAAACACATAAAAAAAACCTAAGGCAAAAGGTCAAATTAGAATCTGTTCTTATCAATTTTCAAACCGATATCTGAGCAACAAATCAATCATGTAACAATCTGAATAAATATGTCAATTTCATCATTTCACATGAAAACCCCCATGTCTTCCAAAAATTTCAGAAATTTGTTGGGCCAATACTTGTTGCGGTTCACTGTAGCTGGAAATCTTCCGCGAGGCAAGATCAAGGAGGCTCAACAGAAATTTGGGGTGTCCCGCTCGACGGTGTACTTGATGTGGCTAGTAGTACGGCGTCAAATGGGAGGTAATCAACCATTATCGCTGTCTTCAAAAAAAAAATGTGTTGCAAGAGAGAAAACAGTGAAGTTAGATAAAGAAGCAATGTAAAAAATTAAATTTCAAAACCGAGGCACAATTAGAAATTTAGGGGCAGCCTTGGGAGTAAGTAAAGCACAATCCATAGGTGGAAAGTAGAGGGTGTGATCAGGGCACACATGAGTGCAATCAAGCCTTCATTAACCAAAAAATACAAAATTGCAAGAATGAAGTTCAGTCTCACAACAGTAAAATGGGACTTTTCTTTAGCAACAACAGCGTTTAAACACATGTCACATGTTATACATGTTGATGAAAAGTGGTTTTACATGACCAAGGCTATGGAAAGATACTACATGTTGCAAGGAGAAGAAGAACCATACAGATCATGCCAAAGCAAAAGATTTATCACCAAGATAATGTTCTTATGTTTAGTGGGTAGACCCATTTACTCAAGTGCAGGTGAAATGTTGTTCGATGAAAAAATTGGCATGTTTCCATTTACAAAAAGATAGGCATAAAAGAGGAATAGCCAAAACAGAGAAGCTGGAATTATGGTGACAAAGGCATTGGACTCAATAAACAAACAAGTCACAAAACAAAGGCTACTTGAACACGTTAGTTTACCACAAAACTCATTTTCTTTTCCCAGCAACTTTAAATTTATTTATCACAACACATTTTTTTATTGCAGGTTATTCCCAATCAAAGCCAAATGGCCACCAATGCTTTCCAAAAATATCATCATTCAATGGGACAATGCCCCACCACACATCAACAACTCGGATGAAGATTTTAAAGCTGCAGCAACTGAAGATGGATGGAACATTCAACTACAATTTCAACCAGCAAACTCACCAGATACCAATATTAATGACCTTGGGTGGTTCTCCTCAATTGACTCAATCAAAACAGATGTTCAAGCAAAAACAGTTGAAGATTTGGTCAATGCAGTTGAAGCAGCATATGAAAAACTATCTCATGTAACCCTCAACAAAATATTTTTAAGTTTGCAACTATGTTTGGATCAAATTATGTTGGAAAAAGGTGGAAACAAGTACAAAATCCCCCATATTGGTAAAGACAGGTTGCTTAGAAATGGAGAACTACCAATAGACTTGACGGTGGATTTGAAAATAGTAACAGATTGCATCAAATATCTACAAGAAGAAGGGCAAGCTGATGGCCTAGAAGGCATAATGTCAGAACTAGAACAAGGTGGAGTTTATCTTTGGTGAATAACAACAACTACTCAACAAATATGAGAGATTTTGTTTTTTGAAAATTGTATTCTTAGAAAAAAATCATCCTTGAGTAGCCTTTTGAACAAAAATAAAATGTAATCTGTTTTTTCCAAGTTTTTGGACAAAAATCAAATGAAGATTTGTTCTTTTGCAACCAGTTCTCTCAGATAAATCATCATAGAGAGACATTTCACCAGTTCTAAACATATCAGATGCAACACATCAAATAGGCAGCCAAACACATAAAAAAACCTAAGGCAAAAGGTCAAATTAGAATCTGTTCTTATCAATTTTCAAACCGATATCTGAGCAACAAATCAATCATGTAACAATCTGAATAAATATGTCAATTTCATCATTTCACATGAAAACCCCCATGTCTTCCAAAAATTTCAGAAATTTGTTGGGCCAATACTTGTTGCGGTTCACTGTAGCTGGAAATCTTCCGCGAGGCAAGATCAAGGAGGCTCAACAGAAATTTGGGGTGTCCCGCTCGACGGTGTACTTGATGTGGCTAGTAGTACGGCGTCAAATGGGAGGTAATCAACCATTATCGCTGTCTTCAAAAAAAAAATGTGTTGCAAGAGAGAAAACAGTGAAGTTAGATAAAGAAGCAATGTAAAAAATTAAATTTCAAAACCGAGGCACAATTAGAAATTTAGGGGCAGCCTTGGGAGTAAGTAAAGCACAATCCATAGGTGGAAAGTAGAGGGTGTGATCAGGGCACACATGAGTGCAATCAAGCCTTCATTAACCAAAAAATACAAAATTGCAAGAATGAAGTTCAGTCTCACAACAGTAAAATGGGACTTTTCTTTAGCAACAACAGCGTTTAAACACATGTCACATGTTATACATGTTGATGAAAAGTGGTTTTACATGACCAAGGCTATGGAAAGATACTACATGTTGCAAGGAGAAGAAGAACCATACAGATCATGCCAAAGCAAAAGATTTATCACCAAGATAATGTTCTTATGTTTAGTGGGTAGACCCATTTACTCAAGTGCAGGTGAAATGTTGTTCGATGAAAAAATTGGCATGTTTCCATTTACAAAAAGATAGGCATAAAAGAGGAATAGCCAAAACAGAGAAGCTGGAATTATGGTGACAAAGGCATTGGACTCAATAAACAAACAAGTCACAAAACAAAGGCTACTTGAACACGTTAGTTTACCACAAAACTCATTTTCTTTTCCCAGCAACTTTAAATTTATTTATCACAACACATTTTTTTATTGCAGGTTATTCCCAATCAAAGCCAAATGGCCACCAATGCTTTCCAAAAATATCATCATTCAATGGGACAATGCCCCACCACACATCAACAACTCGGATGAAGATTTTAAAGCTGCAGCAACTGAAGATGGATGGAACATTCAACTACAATTTCAACCAGCAAACTCACCAGATACCAATATTAATGACCTTGGGTGGTTCTCCTCAATTGACTCAATCAAAACAGATGTTCAAGCAAAAACAGTTGAAGATTTGGTCAATGCAGTTGAAGCAGCATATGAAAAACTATCTCATGTAACCCTCAACAAAATATTTTTAAGTTTGCAACTATGTTTGGATCAAATTATGTTGGAAAAAGGTGGAAACAAGTACAAAATCCCCCATATTGGTAAAGACAGGTTGCTTAGAAATGGAGAACTACCAATAGACTTGACGGTGGATTTGAAAATAGTAACAGATTGCATCAAATATCTACAAGAAGAAGGGCAAGCTGATGGCCTAGAAGGCATAATGTCAGAACTAGAACAAGGTGGAGTTTATCTTTGGTGAATAACAACAACTACTCAACAAATATGAGATATTTTGTTTTTTGAAAATTGTATTCTTAGAAAAAAATCATCCTTGAGTAGCCTTTTGAACAAAAATAAAATGTAATCTGTTTTTTCCAAGTTTTTGGACAAAAATCAAATGAAGATTTGTTCTTTTGCAACCAGTTCTCTCAGATAAATCATCATAGAGAGACATTTCACCAGTTCTAAACATATCAGATGCAACACATCAAATAGGCAGCCAAACACATAAAAAAAACCTAAGGCAAAAGGTCAAATTAGAATCTGTTCTTATCAATTTTCAAACCGATATCTGAGCAACAAATCAATCATGTAACAATCTGAATAAATATGTCAATTTCATCATTTCACATGAAAACCCCCATGTCTTCCAAAAATTTCAGAAATTTGCTGGGCCAATACTTGTTGCGGTTCACTGTAGCTGGAAATCTTCCGCGAGGCAAGATCAAGGAGGCTCAACAGAAATTTGGGGTGTCCCGCTCGACGGTGTACTTGATGTGGCTAGTAGTACGGCGTCAAATGGGAGGTAATCAACCATTATCGCTGTCTTAAAAAAAAAATGTGTTGCAAGAGAGAAAACAGTGAAGTTAGATAAAGAAGCAATGTAAAAAATTAAATTTCAAAACCGAGGCACAATTAGAAATTTAGGGGCAACCTTGGGAGTAAGTAAAGCACAATCCATAGGTGGAAAGTAGAGGGTGTGATCAGGGCACACATGAGTGCAATCAAGCCTTCATTAACCAAAAAATACAAAATTGCAAGAATGAAGTTCAGTCTCACAACAGTAAAATGGGACTTTTCTTTAGCAACAACAGCGTTTAAACACATGTCACATGTTATACATGTTGATGAAAAGTGGTTTTACATGACCAAGGCTATGGAAAGATACTACATGTTGCAAGGAGAAGAAGAACCATACAGATCATGCCAAAGCAAAAGATTTATCACCAAGATAATGTTCTTATGTTTAGTGGGTAGACCCATTTACTCAAGTGCAGGTGAAATGTTGTTCGATGAAAAAATTGGCATGTTTCCATTTACAAAAAGATAGGCATAAAAGAGGAATAGCCAAAACAGAGAAGCTGGAATTATGGTGACAAAGGCATTGGACTCAATAAACAAACAAGTCACAAAACAAAGGCTACTTGAACACGGTAGTTTACCACAAAACTCATTTTCTTTTCCCAGCAACTTTAAATTTATTTATCACAATACATTTTTTTATTGTAGGTTATTCCTACAATCAAAGCCAAATGGCCACCAATGCTTTCCAAAAATATCATCATTCAATGGGACAATGCCCCACCACACATCAACAACTCGGATGAAGATTTTAAAGCTGCAGCAACTGAAGATGGATGGAACATTCAACTACAATTTCAACCAGTAAACTCACCAGATACCAATATTAATGACCTTGGGTGGTTCTCCTCAATTGACTCAATCAAAACAGATGTTCAAGCAAAAACAGTTGAAGATTTGGTCAATGCAGTTGAAGCAGCATATGAAAAACTATCTCATGTAACCGTCAACAAAATATTTTTAAGTTTGCAACTATGTTTGGAGCAAATTATGTTGGAAAAAGGTGGAAACAAGTACAAAATCCCCCATATTGGTAAAGACAGGTTGCTTAGAAATGGAGAACTACCAATAGACTTGACGGTGGATTTGAAAATAGTAACAGATTGCATCAAATATCTACAAGAAGAAGGGCAAGCTGATGGCCTAGAAGGCATAATGTCAGAACTAGAACAAGGTGGAGTTTATCTTTGGTGAATAACAACAACTACTCAACAAATATGAGAGATTTTGTTTTTTGAAAATTGTATTCTTAGAAAAAAATCATCCTTGAGTAGCCTTTTGGACAAAAATAAAATGTAATCTGTTTTTTCCAAGTTTTTGGACAAAAATCAAATGAAGATTTGTTCTTTTGCAACCAGTTCTCTCAGATAAATCATCATAGAGAGACATTTCACCAGTTCTAAACATATCAGATGCAACACATCAAATAGGCAGCCAAACACATAAAAAAACCTAAGGCAAAAGGTCAAATGAGAATCTGTTCTTATCTATTTTCAAACCGATATCTGAGCAACAAATCAATCATGTAACAATCTGAATAAATATGTCAATTTCATCATTTCACATGAAAACCCCCATGTCTTCCAAAAATTTCAGAAATTTGCTGGGCCAATACTTGTTACGGTTCACTGTAGCTGGAAATCTTCCGCGAGGCAAGATCAAGGAGGCTCAACAGAAATTTGGGGTGTCCCGCTCGACGGTGTACTTGATGTGGCTAGTAGTACGGCGTCAAATGGGAGGTAATCAACCATTATCGCTGTCTTCAAAAAAAAATGTGTTGCAAGAGAGAAAACAGTGAAGTTAGATAAAGAAGCAATGTAAAAAATTAAATTTCAAAACCGAGGCACAATTAGAAATTTAGGGGCAGCCTTGGGAGTAAGTAAAGCACAATCCATAGGTGGAAAGTAGAGGGTGTGATCAGGGCACACATGAGTGCAATCAAGCCTTCATTAACCAAAAAATACAAAATTGCAAGAATGAAGTTCAGTCTCACAACAGTAAAATGGGACTTTTCTTTAGCAACAACAACGTTTAAACACATGTCACATGTTATACATGTTGATGAAAAGTGGTTTTACATGACCAAGGCTATGGAAAGATACTACATGTTGCAAGGAGAAGAAGAACCATACAGATCATGCCAAAGCAAAAGATTTATCACCAAGATAATGTTCTTATGTTTAGTGGGTAGACCCATTTACTCAAGTGCAGGTGAAATGTTGTTCGATGAAAAAATTGGCATGTTTCCATTTACAAAAAGATAGGCATAAAAGAGGAATAGCCAAAACAGAGAAGCTGGAATTATGGTGACAAAGGCATTGGACTCAATAAACAAACAAGTCACAAAACAAAGGCTACTTGAACACGGTAGTTTACCACAAAACTCATTTTCTTTTCCCAGCAACTTTAAATTTATTTATCACAATACATTTTTTTATTGCAGGTTATTCCTACAATCAAAGCCAAATGGCCACCAATGCTTTCCAAAAATATCATCATTCAATGGGACAATGCCTCACCACACATCAACAACTCGGATGAAGATTTTAAAGCTGCAGCAACTGAAGATGGATGGAACATTCAACTACAATTTCAACCAGTAAACTCACCAGATACCAATATTAATGACCTTGGGTGGTTCTCCTCAATTGACTCAATCAAAACAGATGTTCAAGCAAAAACAGTTGAAGATTTGGTCAATGCAGTTGAAGCAGCATATGAAAAACTATCTCATGTAACCGTCAACAAAATATTTTAAGTTTGCAACTATGTTTGGAGCAAATTATGTTGGAAAAAGGTGGAAACAAGTACAAAATCCCCCATATTGGTAAAGACAGGTGCTTAGAAATGGAGAACTACCAATAGACTTGACGGTGGATTTGAAAATAGTAACAGATTGCATCAAATATCTACAAGAAGAAGGGCAAGCTGATGGCCTAGAAGGCATAATGTCAGAACTAGAACAAGGTGGAGTTTATCTTTGGTGAATAACAACAACTACTCAACAAATATGAGAGATTTTGTTTTTTGAAAATTGTATTCTTAGAAAAAAATCATCCTTGAGTAGCCTTTTGGACAAAAATAAAATGTAATCTGTTTTTTCCAAGTTTTTGGACAAAAATCAATTGAAGATTTGTTCTTTTGCAACCAGTTCTCTCAGATAAATCATCATAGAGAGACATTTCACCAGTTCTAAACATATCAGATGCAACACATCAAATAGGCAGCCAAACACATAAAAAAAAACCTAAGGCAAAAGGTCAAATGAGAATCTGTTCTTATCAATTTTACTCAAAAAAATCCAAGGCATTTTCAAAATGAGAGTAAGATAAACAGAAGAGAGTGGAGAGAAAATATAAACCTCATGTCTTCCAAAAATTTCAGCTGCTCGTTGAATTGCAGTTGTGTCCGGGAAATACGGACTCACATCTGGGTTAGGTCCAATAGACCATGGAAACATGATACCCAACATTTTAAGGGAGAAACGATGATCATATGCCTTGTGAAATGCTTCCCGTATTTTCAGATCTGGAGAATTCAGACTTAGGCCAGGAAATTGGTCTTCATAGCGCTGGATTTCTGCCGCCTTACCCCCACCAGACAAAGCTCCTCCGACGTCTCTTCTGTAACGACCCCAAAATCCACCCTAATTTTCTAATATTAAAATGGGAATTATTTGTGCATTTTATGTGTTAAATATTATTTTCATTAAATTTCATATATTACTTGATTATATGTGTTAGCATAATTTTTAGTTATAATATTGTTTTGGGAGTTAATGTTGTTAGGGGCTTAAAAGGAATTTATCAAATGAGTCCTTTAGTGGAATTTAGAAATTAAGGGGAGGTTAGTAAGGAAAGTTGTAGGAAGCATAAATATCTTGTAATGGGATGTACATCTCATTCCTTTTCTCAGTACAAGCACACACCCTAAAACAAAACTACTCCCTCTGTGTTCGTAGAGAAGAAGAAAAAGGTAAGAATAATTCATATAAAAATTCCTATCAAATTATTTACTTCTCCGTTTTGAACTCTAAATATATAAAGTTGTTCAGGGCGTTGAATAGATCATATCTACCGGTTCAAATATATTTTCTTCGATACTTTTCCGGAATAGGTAAGTTACTAATCCCCCTTTAAATAGTAAAATGGTCATATATTTGCTATATGTATGATATGTAGTGAAATTATTGTGAAAAGAATTTATTTGTGATACTTGTTTATTTGGGACAAAGGGAGTATTTAGTAAGTTGGTTTTGAAAGGTTACATGTATGTCCTGGGTACATGTTAAGGTGATTTGAAATGTTAATAAAAGTATACTCCTACTCGTGGGACGGTAAAATATTAACTTGAGTTAAATATTAAATAAGTATATTATAAAAATTATACTATTATTCGAGGGACGGGAAAATGAATAAAAGTATCCCTAAATGAGTATATTAGTATATTAGAAAAATTATAATTATACTTGTGAGACGGTGAAACGAAGGGAGTATAATTTATTCAAGTTTTGACCTGTCGAGGGGTGTGGGCGGCCGCCCAAATAGGGCGTGCGGCCGCACAAGCTATCTGAAAAGTTTTGTCGTGGAACAGGGTGGTTTGGGCGGCCGCACAGTCTGGTGTGGGCGACCGCCCAGTGTTGCTAGTAAAGTTGAGTTGTTCAATTCAAGTGATTGAGAGTTCAATCTTGGTCTAAGTCTTAGGCAATGTCCTAGAATACCTAGATGGTTGTTGTGAAACACCAAAGTGGTAGAGTTGGTTCCTTTGTGAACATATGTGTTGTGGAATTTAACTAAGTATTACATGGGTATTATGGAACATCCTTTTGATGTGTTTTGGATTAATTGTGAATGGGTACAAGCTTGTGTTGTGACTTAATGTCAATGGTAAAGGATTGTGTTGTGAACTCTTTAATGAGTAACGTGTTTGCATCTTTTGATAGGTTTGGCTTGGTTTCTTGTTTAGAATCATTGCCCCGGTTGTTGTTGTTTTAGCAAGTATTTATTACTGTGCTCTTTTTCGAAAGTCCAGCTGGTCTTGTGTGTTATCGAGTAGAGGTGGAAAGAATTATAGTGGCACACTAGCCAAGTTCACTATAAGGCTTTTCCACTGGACCTATTTCCCCAGGTTTGGGTGTTATCGAGTGGAGGTGGAAAGCATTAAGGCTTTTCCACTGGACCTATTTCCCCAGTCCAGATTGGCCTTGGATAGGATGAACTCGCTCCCTCGCGTGAGCATTTAGGGGTATGACTTCGTGTCATTTTCTCCCGCTATTGTTGTTGTTGTGATTGTTTGGTTCCGGAACCTGCTTCAGCCATTGTGCTGCTTTGTTGATACCTCTCAGATGGTTATGTTTGATTCGAGAACTTTGGTTATTATGGTTATGATTTGGTTTTCGGGATCCCGGCTTCAGCTATTTATGCTGCTTAGATGGTTTTAGACAGATGGTTTTCTCAGATGGTTTTCTCAGATGGTTATGTTATTTCGGTAAACCTTGGCTTGGTATTTTCGTAGGAATGTTTATTCCTACACTATGTGTTGTATGATGAGTTGGTCGTTATTTCCAACCGGTATGGGACGGTTGGCGATAGGGAGCCTCTCATGTTATGTGCTATATGCTATATAATTATTTGTTGATATTGTTTCTTTATGACTATCATATCAGCATGTAACGTAGTTGCATTTTAGTAGCTTACTGAGATTTATTCTCACCCCTTATTTGTTTACTGTTTTAGATAAAGGCGAGTCCAGGGGCTAGGACACTTTGACGGGAGGACGTTGAAAGTGGTAAGAGTTGGGATTTGTTTTGGTCAAGGTTACATTACATAGATGTATAACCTTTTGGGTAGAGTTTCCGTGACTTCATCATTTTGTAACACCTATATTTTGGATAATGTTGGTGTGTGTACATTTGTATAAAGGTTTGTAAGCCTTCGGGCTAAGTACTTTCGTTTGTAAAGTCTGTTTAAAAGCAGAATGGAAGTCTTGGAACTTCAGGTGTTGGTTTTGTTAAGTTTTATGAAAGTATATTGCGAAAAAATTTCAAAAGTGTTTTATAACGTCTTCCATTCGTGTCCCGAGCGTGGGGCCAAATAGGACCACGGGTCTGGGGTGCGACATCTTCCACAACAGTTCTTCGAGTAAAGAGTCGCAACATGAAGGGTATTTGTCGATCGGTTCGAGAAGAATTAGCGAATTTAAATCATACTCACCAGAATACGGCCCGTCTAGTGGAAATGTATTGGGTATGCTTATTATAAACCACTCGTATTACGTAGATTTGATTGATCCCATAACCTAATTTTACTTTTTATGGACTTTAGGTATTATTGTAAGAAGTTTTATAACTTCATTAGTTAAGTCCATTTTTAGTTTAGTTTGGCTTAGAAGATCAGCCCCTCAAATTTTGAAGAAATGCTGCTGCTACTGATGTTGTGAAAAAGCTAAGTCTGCCTACCTACCGCTCTAAAGCGTCCGCTCATTGAGCGACCGCATAGAGTAGGCGACCGCATACTCTATGATGGTTGCAAAAGTTTAAGCGACCGTTTGCTTCTTGCTGCTGCAAGAATCTAGCGACCGCAAGCCAAAGCTACCGTAGACCTACGCTACCGCACAACCAATTAAAGACCAAGAAAAGACAAGTTTGATTTAAACGTTACATAAATAAAATTTGAATTTGGTCGTTATGTCTGGTACAAGATAGTACATCTTGACCACTAACTTCTGCAACTACAAGACAAAAAGAAATGAGCTCCAATCAGAATGCTCCAGCTCATCATCTTCCAAACTTTTCCTCCAAGAATTCAAACAGCTATCTCTCCTACAAAGGCTATAAATATACCTTGATTTCTTTATTGAAAGTGTGCTGAGATTCAAAGTGAGAAATTGTTGTTGAAATACTTGGTGATTGAAGATCATACTCAAGATTTCCAGAATCATTTGAATCTTCAAGCATTCGCCTTCATATCTTCAAAGATCTCCAGCAACCTTCAAGCACATCAAATCTCAAGCCCAGCAACACTTAAAGATTCATTAGGCTCTCAATCATATAGATTACATAAAACTCTTGATTCTTTACACACACACACCCCGATTGATCAATCACATTGATTGCATCATTAGGGATACACATGTCTAAGTCTAGGATTTGTTCTTCATAGAAAGTAGGTTTTGATTCAATACTTCATCTTTGTAATCTGTACTCAAGAGAATCAATTTATCCTCCATTCAAAATCCAAGACTGGCCATCTTAGTAAAGGACGTAGATCTTTTAACAGATCGAACATTTCCAAATCATCGTGTCATTTACATTCTGCAAATTTACTTTCAGTTATTGTTCTTATTGTTCATATTGATCTTGTTTGTTTTTTAGTGTGTTGATCTTTACAGCTATTCAAATTGTTGTGAATTGTGTTTGTTGCTTTCCTACTGCCTTAGTTACTATCTCTGACTACTTATCTATTTGCCAAAACTCTTAGACACAAACTTTCATTTTCAACCTACCTAGTCAGTAACCTTGCTTACCGCACATAGCCGACCGCAAGGTTACCTACCGCAGATTGCTTACCGCAGATTGAACCTTTTCAGTTCACTTATTCATTGCCGACCACAATCTTGCTTGCCGCATTATTGCCTACCACAATCTTAGCCTACCTAGTCGTTTTAACTTCAAAACCAACTCTACCTCGTTTTTATCGAAAACTTCCGCTGTGCATTTTACTTTGAACTAGTGGTTTTTACTTTACCGCAAAACTCAATAGTAAGCATAAGGTTGAATTTTTAAAAAGGGTTGATAATTTTAAATAGGCTATTCACCCCCCCCCCTCTAGCCTCTTTTCATACCTTTGTTGTGTCTTTGGGACCAACAAGTGGTATCAGAGTAAATACCTTCATAAAACTTTTGTTTTTCAAGCTTAAGAGCTTGGGTGCCAATTCAACATGGCAAGTCAGAAAGCTATGGCAACGGTTAACTACACTCACGTTCTAATGTTTGATGAAGACAACTTTGACGTATGGAAACACAGCATTCTATCCCACTTCTACTCCATGGACGAGCAACTTGGTGATTGTCTTACCATTGGACCATACTTCCCAATGAAAGCTAATCCGAATCCAGAAACCAATGCCGACACACTGTCAATCAAGAAACCAAAAGCTGAATGGACCGATGAAGAGAAAAGACTGGTTGGAATGGATGTGAAAGCAAAGAGCATACTCCTAAGTACTTTGAGTACATCTCAGCGTCGATAAATCTTGAAATGTGCTACTGCAAAAGATCTTTGGGATGCAATTGAAGATTACATCGAAGGAGATCAAGCTTGCAAAGAAAGCAAAAAGTTTGCTATTCAAAGAAGATTCAACAACTTTGCTAAGATCCCCGGTGAATCACTTAGAGCCACTTATGACCGCTACTGTGAAATCGTGAGTACTTACACCGCACTTGGAAAGAAGTTTACCAAGAAAGAAATCAATGTGAATTTCGTAGTCGCTCTTGGATCTCAATATCTTCACAAAGGAAACACTCTTGAAGATACCAAGCTACTAGATGATATACCACTCAGAAGCCTCTATGCCAACCTCAAAGTTTTTGATATCAAGCTCCACAACATTGAAGAAATGGAAGGAAAAACAAAGAACTTATCGCTGGTCGTTCAAAAGGAAGAACGAGGAAGAAGATCCAAAAATCTTCACATCAGAATTACTTGATATAGACGATGATGATATTGCTATGTTCGTGAAAAGATTTCAAATTTTCAGAAAATCAGCAAGACCCGGATCGTCAAGAAAAGCTCTAGCAAGGTTTTCAAGGAGCATCTCTACAAAGAAGAAAGAGAACTTTAACTTCTCTAAAAAGAAAGAAGATCTCGTTTGTTGTAATTGCAGGAAACCCGGTCATTTCGCATCAGAATGCCCAATCCCTAAATTCGAGTACATGAAGAAGAAAAGCAACTTCACTCTGAGATATTCAAAGCAAAAGGGAATGGTCGCTGAAGAGGACTCTACCACAAAAGAGCTACCTACCTGGATAGAGTCAGATTCTGATGAAAGCGACGAGGATTCTTTAGAAGGTCACATTTATTTGGTCGTTCATTCCGATGATGAGAGTGATCATGAAATCATCTCTCACTAAATACAAAACCTAAACGGATAAGCTATACAGCTGATGAACTTACTGAAAGAGGATTTCTTACTCCAGTTCAAAAGAATGGCGATCTTCTATTCTCTAGATGTGATGTAAGTGTAGCAAAGAAGGATCTACACAATCCCAAAGCAAAGGAAGCTCTACCTACCACTCCTCAGGTCAAGTTTGACATTTCCCCTGACGAACAAGAAAAGATGTTTATGAAAGCTGAACAGGTAATTAGTAAGTTTTCTGGCATGAATGAAGCTTTAGCACTTTCAACTGAAGAAATTTTCCAGCTTAAGACGGAGAAATCTCTACTAAGATCTAAACTCACCCTCCTTAAGGAGCAGATCAAGAGCATGACTCCTCTTACTGATCGAAACCATTTCTTGGAAGCACAAAATGCCATATTTAAAGTTAAAAATGAAGAATTGGTTGCTGAGATAAATGACCTTAAATGGATCACTAATAAGTGGACCAATTCTCGTGTCACTATGGAACAAATATTAGAATCTTAAAAGTCTAGAGGTGATAAGGAAGGCTTGGGATTCCAAATTAGTGAAAACTTTAAATGTGCATCTTGTTGTGAAAGAGATGAGAAATTTACCCAGCAAACTTTGGAAGGGTCAAAGGCTAAACATCATGTTTTAAAGGGTGATGGACAAGAACCAAAGAAGAAACTAGTGTTCAACTATGTCTACCCTAAGAAACAAACTGGCAAGGCACAAAAGTTGAAAGGTATTGCCATGGATGAACCTGCTGCTGCAGCAAGCACCAGCAAGTTAACTGAATCTCCCTACCGCACTAACTTGCCGCGAGGTCAGGAGACCACACCAAGGAAGCTGACAACCACATGGAAGCCAGCGAACGCAGGTGGTGGCAAGCAGCAAATTTCAAGAGGATGAACTTTGTAAGGGAGACCTCATCCATACCAGTAAACGATGTTGTGCTGAAGACTTCAAAGAAGTTTGTTAACCCTCAGTTGGGTGGTTTCCACCATTGTTCTGTGTGTGATGATTATGGTCACAAGGCTTCTGAATGTCTTTTAAGATTCACACCCAATCCCAGAAGGCTTAAACCCCCTTCTGTGAGGCAAGTGTGGGTTGTAAAAATCTGCTAATCTTTAGGACCCAAAATAATAAAGGGGACCTTGATCTTAAACGTTTATTTTGTAGGTCCTCTGTGTCGCGACCCCGGACCCCACGGGCCCGAGACCGCGATCTGGACGTCGACTCTAAAACCAAAACTGTGAAATACCGAAGTTAAAAATTCCATTTGATACCAAAAGGTGATGATCCAAAATTTTACAAAACCAAGTTTGATAAAAACCAATTACAACTATCATAAACTTCCACAAGTTTATGCCCAACAAAATACAAATATACAATTCTTAATGACGTCATTGTTTGGTACAACTATCCCAAAAAGGTTACACATTTACATAATGTAAACCAACCTATAACAACCTTCCCTAAAAGAATGGATCCACACTCGACGTCCTCTTTCTCGTGATCAGCGAGACTAATCCTTAGCACCTGGGGGGGGGTTAAGGAAAAACAAAGATAAAAGAAAAGGGGGTGAGATAAATCTCAATAAGTTACTAATGCAACTACATGACAAGCTATGATGCACGAAGCGATAAGCAATAATAAATATCACATAGCACATAGCATTTATCACATAACAGATAGCAGCGGAAATAAACACATAACAAAGGATATAGCCAAGGTTTTCCCAAACCGAAGAACCAAATAAAGGATCGCTGCGCAGCTTCAATAATCAACAAATCATCATCTTCATAATAGCATGAAAGCCGAAGAGAAAACCCCGGTACCGGAACCAATAACCAAATGAAGTGTCACAAGGGACGTGAGACATGCCACAAAGTCATGCTCCAAGTAAAGCTAAAATGCACACAAAGGAGCTAGCTCTTCTCACATCCAAGGCCAATCTGGAGGAGGGTAATAATGGGGCAAAACAATGGTCAACATCACAATGGACTTGGCCGTGCCATCATAATGTTTCGCATCGCCCAAACACACACAAAATACCAGCTGGACTTTCAAATAAATGCTAAGTAATAAATACTAGCTTAAATAAACAACTTAAGGTTCCAAAGTAGGGAACCAATCCAAATAAATCACCACAAAGGTAAACCAATATAAACCGCACATCAAAGATGAATCACATTCCCAAAATGATACTTAATCAAATTCCATATCATATTTATTCATATAAGAATCAATTCCACTTAATAAAGTGTTCCACGGTGTTATCTTAGGTTAATTAGAAGGAATAAACCTAAACTAGTTAAGCCTTAAGTCTTAAACCAAGCAAAAAGGTCAAAATCCTGGAACAGGGGGCGGGCGGGTGCCTGGCATGGGGCGAGCGCGCGCTTGAATGACCAGAAGGTCTGGCCAGCAGCTGGGTTCTCCATTTTCAAACCCAAAACAACCCAAACTTCTTACCATACTAAAAATCAACTAGAATCAAGACTTCCATCAAGCTTACTAAGGTACCCAAACAACATTTAACCAAAAAGGGGATCTTAACAACACCATTTATCAACCCAAAACCAAGAATCAAACCCAACATTCATAAAATCACCATTTTTGACCAAAACTCAAATAAATTCCAAATAAATTCTAAACTCAACCAAACTTCAAATATAACACATTAAGCACTATATAAACATGATATGAACAATTTAGCATAAAAATGGGGGAAAAGTAACTTACTTGATAAATCTCAAAGATGCCGGAATTCAATTCTTTTTGGTTCTACGCGATCCTATCGACGATCTAAACACATTTCACGTTTTCAGAAATAAGAGATTATGAGAGGAAGATGAAGAAAATGAAGAGAGAAGGAAAGAAAGAAACCTTACCCACAAACATGGAGAGAGAGAGAGATTTGTGCTGGGAGAGAGAGATGGGGGTGGAGTGTATGAGGGAGAAGGGAAGGAGTAGGGAGGGAGTAGGGAGGGAGTAGGGAAATGATTTAAAAGATTTACACTTAGTCCCCCTCCACTACACTACACACAAATACTACACTCCCTACTAATAATTAAGACCCAACAATACTACACTAACCCAAACGACTCAATTAAAATGCTAGGCATAATTATTATGAAACATAAAATGCACACATAATTATTTAAATAAATAATAATTTAAATAAATAGATAGGCAAATAATTAAACAATAATCACTTATTACTAATAAAATAGAGCCTAGATTTCGGGTCGTGACATTCACTCCCCCTTAAAGAAAATTCGACCCGAATTTTAACGAGACTCACCTTAAATAAAAAGCCACGGAAATTTCCTCTCGAACTCATCTCGGAGCTCCCACGTCGACTCCTCGATGTTATGATTCCTCCAAAGAACTCGAACCAACGCAATGCTTTTGTTCCTCAACTCTTGGACTTTGGTATCTAAAATCCGAACCGGTCGTTCCTCATAAGTAATATCCGGCTCGATATCCTCCGGTACCCTCGGTAACACGTGAGATGGATCATGAACATACTTCCGAAGCATAGAAACGTGAAAAACATTATGCAACCGGTCCAAAGATGGCGGTAAAGCAAGACGATACGCTAGAAGTCCAACCTTTCCCAAAATCTCAAACGGGCCAATAAACCTCGGAGCCAATTTGCCTTTCTTCCCAAACCTACGAATACCCACCTTCGGAGATACTTTCAAGAACACAAAATCACCGGTCTGAAAACTAAGATCTCGCCTTCGGTTATCTGCATAGCTCTTATGTCGACTCTGAGCTGTTCTCAATCGATCCCGGATAACTCTAACCTTTTCAACTGAATTCCGAAGCAAATCAATACCCACGATCTTCGCTTCACCAACCTCATCCCAATAAATAGGCGTTCTACACTTCCTTCCATACAAGGCCTCAAACGGTGCCATCTCGATACTAGCCTGATAACTGTTGTTGTAAGAGAACTCCACTAACGGTGGGTGCGAATCCCAAGAATCAGAAAAGTCTATCGAACAAGCTCGCAACATATCCTCCAAAATCTGAATAGTCCTCTCGGATTGACCATCGGTCTGAGGATGAAAAGCTGTACTGAATCGCAAATCTGTACCCAAAGCTTCCTGAAACGCCTTCCAAAACCTAGAAGTAAACCTCGGGTCTCGATCTGACACAATGCTAACCGGAACCCCATGCAATCTCACAATCTCGTCGATATAAAGGGTCGCAAGCTTTTCCATCGAATATCTGATGTCAATAGGCAAGAAATGGACACTCTTGGTCAATCTATCCACTATTACCCAAACACTGTCATACTTCCTACGGGTACGAGGTAGTCCCGTAACGAAATCCATAGTCACATGCTCCCATTTCCACTCGGGAATCTCTAACGGCTGAAGTAATCCCGCGGGTCTCTGATGCTCGGCTTTGACCTGCTGACAAGTTAAACACCTCGATACATACTCGGCTATTTCCCTCTTCATATTAATCCACCAAAATTGTTGCTTCAAATCCTGATACATCTTCGTACTACCCGGATGAATAGTATATCTCGATTTGTGACCCTCATCTAAAACTTGTCTCTTTATTCCACCAACATCGGGCACGCACAAACGACCACGGAAAGTCAAAACTCCACTCAAGCTCAATGAAAAATCATCGAAATTCTTTTCCTTCAATTTACCCATTATCTTCACCAACTCGGGATCTTCTTTCTGAGCTTCCTTTATCCTCTGAATTAGGGTCGGAGACACCCTAATATTCGCAAAAATAGCCCCATGTCTCGATTCACGAGGAGACCAATCTCGAACATCCTCAAGCATTTTCCACTCACGGACCATCATCGAAACCACATAAGATTTTCTACTAATCGCATCGGCTACCACATTCGCCTTCCCCGGATGATAGGAAATCGTACAATCATAATCCTTCAACAATTCCATCCATCGGCGCTGTCGGTTGTTCAGTTCCTTTTGAGAGAAGAGGTACTTCAAACTCTTGTGATCCGTGAAAATCTCGAATTTCGCTCCATAAAGGTAGTGCTTCCATTTGTGCAACGCAAATACTATCGCAGCCAACTCCATTTCATGAATGGGGTAATTCTGTTCACTAGGGGTCAACTTCCTCGAAGCATAAGCAATTACTTTCCCATTCTGCATCAACACACAACCCAAACCCTCTTTCGAACCATCACTATAAATCACTAGGCCATCGCTCCCATTAGGCAAAGTCAAGATCGGTGCGGTAGTCAACCTCTTCTTCAATTCCTCGAAACTCTTGTCACATTTCTCGGTCCACACAAACGGAACATTCTTCCGGGTCAACTGAGTCATCAGAGTAGCGATCCTCGAAAACCCTTCAATAAATCTTCGGTAATACCCGGCTAAACCAAGAAAGCTTCTAATCTCTGTCACTGATTCGGGTCTCTTCCAATCCACTATGGCTTCAATCTTTGAAGGATCCACCAAAATCCCATCTTTAGAAATCACATGACCCAGAAATGACACCTTCTCGAGCCAAAATTCGCATTTACTAAACTTCGCAAATAATTTCTCCCTCGCAAGAACGGATAAAACTGTCCTCAAGTGTTGTTCATGCTCCTCTCGAGATTTTGAATAAATAAGAATGTCGTCGACGAAGACTACCACGAACGAATCAAGATAGGGATGGAAAACCCGGTTCATCAAATCCATAAACACGGCCGGCGCGTTAGTCAACCCAAACGGCATAACCAAGAACTCATAATGACCATAACGAGTGCGAAAGGCAGTCTTCGGAATATCCTCCGATCGAACCTTCAACTGATGGTACCCACTCCTCAAATCAAGTTTAGAGAAAACCACGGACCCTTGAAGCTGATCAAATAAATCATCGATGTGCGGTAGAGGATACTTGTTCTTCACCGTGACCTGATTCAACTTCCGGTAATCGATGCACAATCTCAACGAACCATCTTTCTTCCGCACAAACAAAACCGGTGCTCCCCACGGGGAAACACTAGGGCGTATAAACCCTTGATCAAGCAACTCTTGCAATTGAACCTTTAATTCCTTCAATTATGCGGGAGCTAACCTATAAGGTGCTTTCGAAATTGGAGCCGTACCCGGCAAAAGGTCTATACAAAACTCAATCTCACGATTGGGAGGCATATCATACTTGGTAGAGAAAACATCGGGAAATTCCCGAACTACCTGAACACTATCCAAACTAGGGGATTCTTTCCTAGTATCAAAAACACTAGCCAAATACCCTCACAACCACTATGCAATAATTTTCTCGCTTTCATATAAGAAATTAAGCGAACCTTTCTACTCAGAGGACTAGCCTCAAACACAAATTTAGGCACATCAGGAATAGAAAAAGTAATAGTTTTCTTACGGCAATCAACGGAAGCATGAAACTTGCTCAACCAATCCATACCCAAAATGACATCAAAGTCTTGGATAGGAAGAACTACCAAATCCGCATAAAGGACTCGACCACAAATAACCACATCACAAGCACGAAAGACTCGATCAGAAATCAAGCATTCTCCTATAGGGGTCGACACCTCTAGCACGTACGGTAAAGACTCGAATGCAGCATTTAACATGGAAGCAAATTGCACAGAAATGTATGAATGAGATGATCCTGGATCTACTAACGCTCGTGCGCTCACATTAGACACAGAAACAATACCTCCAATAACGGATGGATCATCGTTAGCTTGTTGTTGATTCATGGCAAATACTCTTCCTTGGACTTTGGGCTTCCCGGTAGCATCCCTTTTCTGACCCTGATTAATACCAACTCCTGACCTGGATGCTTGTCCTCTACCTCTCGGGCAATCTTTTACAAAGTGACCCATTTGACCGCAATTGGTGCACCTTCCCTGCTTCTTCCAACACCGGTCCTCAGAATGACCTTCCTTTTGACAATACGAACAAAGCCTCCTAATTTGGCTCTATTGGTTCCCGGAAGTGGTACCCGGGTTCCTTGGGATCGGTTGCCCTCGGAACTGAGATTGTCCCCCAAAGTTACCTCGATTATCGGAACGGTGTTGAGGTTGAGATTTAGCATGGCTTCCCGGTTTACCCGTACCCACAACCTCGGTTTTCCTTTTGTGCTCCCCGATATCTTGCTCTATTAAGTAGGCTCGGTCCACCGCATCTTGGAAAGTCACAATCCGTTGGGGAATAAGTTGAGTACGGATGGAGGTCTTCAATCCCCGAATGAATCTCATAGCTTTTTGTTCCTCGGTCCTCACCAAATAGTCGCAATACCGGGCTAATTCTATGAACTTAGCCGAGTATTGTGCTATAGACAACACACCTTGCTCCAGGTTGAGTAGCTCGATCTCCTTTCGGTTTTGATCAACAACCGGAATGAAATGCTCCTTGAATTTGCGCACAAACAACTCCCACGCATACACCATGTGAGTATCATCCCAACTAGCTTTAACACCCTTCCACCAATGCTCGGCGGCTCCCACAAGTTTGTAAGCCGCGAACCGGACCTTGTCCTCATCCGTGCACCCAAACACATCATAAATCTTCTCCATCGACTCAATCCACAACTCAGCTTTCCTTACATCGGGTTCCCCATTGAATTCAACCGGTTTCAGTTTGATAAATTGTTCCAATCCATATCGGGGTGGTGCTTGTTCTACCCTCAGACCTTGATCATGTATGGCCTTCATGGCCGCCTCGAACATGCCTTGAAACATGGCACGTGCTTCTTCCCTTGTATCATTCTGATTTGCATTACCGGTACTACCTTCACCACTCCTTCTACGAACCATTATAACAAGTACCTGCATAAAACATCAACCGTTACTCACTCCGCACACTACTACCCACCTAGGTCATACTAATCCACCTAGACTTATACTTAGAGCTAATGCCATAGCTCTGATACCAACTGTCGTGACCCCGGACCCCACGGGCCCGAGACCGCGATCTGGACGTCGACTCTAAAACCAAAACTGTGAAATACCGAAGTTAAAAATTCCATTTGATACCAAAAGGTGATGATCCAAAGTTTTACAAAACCAAGTTTGATAAAAACCAATTACAACTATCATAAACTTCCACAAGTTTATGCCCAACAAAATACAAATATACAATTCTTAATGACGTCATTGTTTGGTACAACTATCCCAAAAAGGTTACACATTTACATAATGTAAACCAACCTATAACAACCTTCCCCAAAAGAATGGATCCACAATCGACGTCCTATTTCTCGTGATCAGCGAGACTAATCCTTAGCACCTGGGGGGGGGGGGTTAAGGAAAAACAAAGATAAAAGAAAAGGAGGTGAGATAAATCTCAATAAGTTACTAATGCAACTACATGACAAGCTATGATGCACGAAGCGATAAGCAATAATAAATATCACATAGCACATAGCATTTATCACATAACAGATAGCAGCGGAAATAAACACATAACAAAGGATATAGCCAAGGTTTTCCCAAACCGAAGAACCAAATAAAGGGTCGCTGCGCAGCTTCAATAATCAACAAATCATCATCTTCATAATAGCATGAAAGCCGAAGAGAAAACCCCGGTACCGGAACCAATAACCAAATGAAGTGTCACAAGGGACGGGAGACATGCCACAAAGTCATGCTCCAAGTAAAGCTAAAATGCACACAAAAGAGCTAGCTCTTCTCACATCCAAGGCCAATCTGGAGGAGGGTAATAATGGGGCAAAACAATGGTCAACATCACAATGGACTTGGCCGTGCCATCATAATGTTTCGCATCGCCCAAACACACACAAAATACCAGCTGGACTTTCAAATAAATGCTAAGTAATAAATACTAGCTTAAATAAACAACTTAAGGTTCCAAAGTAGGGAACCAATCCAAATAAATCACCACAAAGGTAAACCAATATAAACCGCACATCAAAGATGAATCACATTCCCAAAATGATACTTAATCAAATTCCATATCATATTTATTCATATAAGAATCAATTCCACTTAATAAAGTGTTCCACGGTGTTATCTTAGGTTAATTAGAAGGAATAAACCTAAACTAGTTAAGCCTTAAGTCTTAAACCAAGCAAAAAGGTCAAAATCCTGGAACAGGGGGCGGGCGGGCGCCTGGCATGGGGCGAGCGCGCGCTTGAATGACCAGAAGGTCTGGCCATCAGGAAAGGGTATGTAGGCGGGCGCCTGGTCCAACCCAGGCGGGCGCCTGGTCCAACCCAGGCGGGCGCCTGGTCTACGGGTGGGAGGGATTTCAGCAGCTGGGTTCTCCATTTTCAAACCCAAAACAACCCAAACTTCTTACCATACTAAAAATCAACTAGAATCAAGACTTCCATCAAGCTTACTAAGGTACCCAAACAACATTTAACCAAAAAGGGGATCTTAACAACACCATTTATCAACCCAAAACCAAGAATCAAACCCAACATTCATAAAATCACCATTTTTGACCAAAACTCAAATAAATTCCAAATAAATTCTAAACTCAACCAAACTTCAAATATAACACATTAAGCACTATATAAACATGATATGAACAATTTAGCATAAAAATGGGGGAAAAGTAACTTACTTGATAAATCTCAAAGATGCCGGAATTCAATTCATTTTGGTTCTACGCGATCCTATCGACGATCTAAACACATTTCACGTTTTAAGAAATGAGAGATTATGAGAGGAAGATGAAGAAAATGAAGAGAGAAGGAAAGAAAGAAACCTTACCCACAAACATGGAGAGAGAGAGATTTGTGCTGGGAGAGAGAGATGGGGGTGGAGTGTATGAGGGAGAAGGGAAGGAGTAGGGAGGGAGTAGGGAAATGATTTAAAAGATTTACACTTAGGCCCCCTCCACTACACTACACACAAATACTACACTCCCTACTAATAATTAAGACCCAACAATACTACACTAACCCAAACGACTCAATTAAAATGCTAGGCATAATTATTATGAAACATAAAATGCACACATAATTATTTAAATAAATAATAATTTAAATAAATAGATAGGCAAATAATTAAACAATAATCACTTATTACTAATAAAATAGAGCCTAGATTTCGGGTCGTGACATTCACTCTGCCTCATGGCTGGTCACTCCAATGAAGCTACAAGTTTATGATATCTAGACAGTAGATGCTCAAGGCATATGACTGGAGATATCAATCTATTGGAAAGTGTCCGTAATGAAAAAGGTCCAGCAGTTACTTTTGGAGACAACAGCAAAGGAAAGACCATCGGTTATGGAGTCATCAGAAAAGGAAAAATAACAATCCAAGTTGTATCTCTAGTTACTGGTCTAAAACGCAATCTTCTCTCAATCTCACAATTTTGCGACAAAGGATTGTAATGCCACTTCACTTCAACTCATTGTCTTATCAAGGATGGCAACTCCGGCGTCACTTTGATCAAAGGGATTCGTAAGAAAAATGTTTACATTGTTGATTTCAATTCTTCTTGTATTTCTTCTAATCTCTGTTTTGTAGCAAAGAATGTTAGCGAAAATAGTTGGCTTTGGCATAAACGACTAAGTCACTTGAACTTCAAGTATCTCTCCAAGATTGGTAGAGAAAATCTAGTTCGTGGTCTACCCAAGGTAGCTGATCACCACGATGAAAAGTGCTCAGCTTGTCAACTAGGCAAACAACCAAAAACGTCTTTCTCCAGCAAGATGACTCCTTCAACTTAAAGATGTTTGCAGCTACTTCATATGGATTTATTTGGATCTGTCACTACTGCAAGTATTTGAAGAAATAGATATACATTAGTTGTGGTAGATGATTATTCAAGATATACGTGGGTCGAAATGATGATCTTCAAAGACGATTGTTATGAAATTTTGACCGCGCTCTTTAGACAGCTCCAAACTCAAAAAGAAAACGACCTTGTTAGTGTTCGATATGATAATGGAACAGAATTCAAGAAAAACAGCGTTACTCAATACTGTGACAACCATGGTATTGACCACAACTTTTCAGCTGCTGGAGTTCCAAAATAGAACGGTGTTGTGGAAAGAAAGAACAGAACGTTGATAGAGGCAGGAAAAATGATGATTGCTGAAGCTAAGCTACCTCAATATTTTTGGGTTGAAGCTATCAACACAGCATGCTTCACTCAAAATCGATCCCTCATCAACAAGACCTACAACAAAACTCCTTATGAACATTGGAGAGGAAGAACCCCCAACATTGCCTACTTCAAGATTTTTGGATGCAAATGTTACATTCTCTACAACGGTAAAAAACATCAAGGTAAATTTGCTCCTAAGGCCGATAAAGGTATATTTATTGGGTATGCTAAACACTCAAAAGATTTTCGTGTATTTAATAAAACCACTCTTAAGATAGTTGAATCTGTCCATGTTACTTTTGATGAACATTCTCTCCTTGAGCCATATTTGGCTCCAAATGTTGCTGATGATTTTGTTGAGCTTAATGAGACAGGTACAAGTCGACCACAAAATTAGTCAACTCAAGGAAATCCATCTACCTCAATAGCACCTCCACCTACCTCAAATGAAGCTACTGATGCTACCACATCAGCAAAAAATCCAAATGGAGAAAATGCTGAAGCACCCATCAATATTGAAGAACCAATCCCTCAGCTTACCTATGATTGGGATGGCACAAATGATGTACCACTCGAAGACTTACAACAACCATCAACACAACCAGACCTACCTCATGAAGTACGCAAGGTCAGAGATCACCCAATTCAGAATATCATTGGTGACCTACATTCTGGTGTTAGAACAAGAAGATCAAATTATGGTGCACTTACCGCATTCATATCTCAAGTCGAACCTAAGAAAGTTGATGAAGCATTCTAAGACTCAAGTTGGGTTGTTGCTATGCAAGAAAAGCTCAACCAATTTGAAAGATGTAAAGTTTGGACCTTAGTTCCAAGACCAAAGGATCAAGGAGTGATTGGTACAAAGTGGGTGTTCAGAAATAAGATGGATGAGAATGGAACCATCACAAGAAACAAAGCTAGGTTGGTTACACAAGGATATAGACAAGAAGAAGGCATTGACTACGATGAAACTTTTGCCCCCGTTGCTCAACTTGAAGCTATAAGGATAATTTTAGCATATACCTCTTACAATAGATTCAAGCTTTATCAAATGGATGTGAAGAGTGAATTTCTCAACAGTGAACTTCAAAAAACTGTCTATGTTGCTCAACCGCCCGGATTTGAAGATCTCAAATTTCCACATCATGTCTACAAACTTTAAAAGGCTTTGTATGGACTCAAACAAGCTCCGCGAGCATGGTATGATACTCTATCTAAATTTCTTCTAGAGAAAGGATTTAAGTGTGGTAAGATCGACACAACTTTATTCATTGCTAAATATCATGATCATACTTTACTTGTACAAATTTATGTCGATGATATTATTTTTGGTTCCACTAACGAATTGTTGTGTAAGCGTTTTTGAGAAACTTATGAAAAGCAAATTTGAGATGAGCATGATGGGAGAATTGACATTCTTCCTTGGACTTCAAATTAAACAATGTGCTGAAGGCATCTTCCTCAACCAAGCAAAGTACACAAAAGATCTCATAAAGAAATTCGGACTAGAAAATGCAAAGGCATGCGACACTCCTATGGTGCTGGTAACAAGCTAGATAAAGACTTGAAAGGTAAGAAGGTTGATAAAACCTTGTACCGAGGTATGATTAGCTCTCTTCTCTACTTAACTGCTAGTAGGCCCGATATCATGTTTAGTGTTTGTGTTTGTGCTCGTTATCAAGCTGACCCTAGAGAAGCACATCTTATTGTTCTAAAACGAATTATTCGATATTTATCTGGGACTATTAACCTTGGACTTTGGTATTCCAAAGATTCAAATTTTGATCTTATAGATTACTCAGATGCAGACTATGCAGCATGTACCATTGACAGGAAAAGCACAAGTAGGACTTGTCATTTCCTTAGAAATCGACTCGTTTCATGGGCAAGCAAGAAACAAGTCTCAGTCTCTGTATCTACCACTGAAGATGAATATATAGCTGCTGGAAGCTGCTGCTGCCAAGTGCTTTGGATGAAACAACAATTGGTCGACTACGGAATCAAAAAAGAAAATTGTCTAATCTATTGTGACAATAAATCTACCATTGATGTGTCCAACAACCCTGTCATGCATTCGAAGACCAAACACATTGATATCAAATACCATTTTCTCAAGGATCATGTGGAAAAAGGTAACATTCATCTAGAGTATGTCAGTACTGACAATCAAATTGCAGACATTCTCACCAAGGCTATGGATTCCAAGAGATTTAGGTTTCCCAGAGGAGAAATGGGTATGCTAGAAATTTAATAACTTGTCCTTATAATTTATGTACCAATGTTTTGGTTTCTCCAAGTTTTCGAAAATGAGTAGGTACAAAGTCAATATATGATTTTTGTCGACCGCATGAATGTCGACCGCACTACTCAGTCATACATTTATGTCGACTGCTTCATGTCGACCGCAAGTTCAAGGCTACCTGTCATGACTACCGCATGAAGAGGTTGACCGCATGGGAAAACGACGACATACGTTTACTAAGCATTGTCGTATCCTAATCTTTCTCGATCTCATCTTCAACGGTCAATGATACAATTCATCGATCGCACACAGTCAATAACATTTCTCTCTACTTACCGCACTATTGGACTCCAGGATACCAATCACTTTCTACCGGGCCTTCTTATGGACCTCGAAGACTTAAAAGATGATGCTATTGGAAGAAACCTTATTAAAAGATTTGAGAGGACAGGGGTACTGCCGTTCTTTACTTTTGATCAAGATTTTCATGTCCCTGCCCTAGTTGATCAATTCTTTGCGACCGCTACAGAGGAGTCTGGTCGAAGCTCTAAGGGAAAAATGGTGAAGTTCATTCACGCAGAGATTGAGGGTATTGAAATGACTTTGGACGTTGTTAATATTGGTGAAGTCCTTGGTATCAAAAAGACAGCTGGAGTTACTTATGCCACGACCGTAGTTGATGATGAACTCAAGGCACTTACGAAACGGTTGGTTGGTCATACGCACGTCACCAAAGTTCCTCGAAAGGAATTCGATGAAGTCATGTACCATATCAGTCATCTAGTTAGTCATTCCATCAACTGCAAAACCGGCAACCAAGCAAACCTGAACACTACTCAATGGACTCTCTCTGCCGCAATCTACCTCGGCAAAAACATGGATTGGTGTCAGATTATTTATGATGCGATAAAGGAAAATATTGGTGCGTACAATAAAGCTAAGGAAAAGGGGAAGATCAAGTACCGCTCCCACAGTCGCTTCATAACCTTCCTCTTGACCCATATCAGAGAGATCCGCAAAGTAATGGCGAAGAATCGCGAACTCTTTCTCCCTATCTCTAAAAACAAACTTTTTACCTGTTCCACAATGAAGATGAATTTTCGCTTTCAGTTTGGTAATACTCTCTACAAAATCTACCTGGCTAAGGATCCTTATGAGCCTTACGAGTCCCTTTCCAAACAAAAGCATTCACTGCCTGCCGCTAGTTCAGAACAAGATGATGACGAGGAATCATTGCCTGCCGCTCCAGTCAAAGGCAAAGGCAAGGGCATTGCTATTGAACCTGCCGCTAAGAAATCTTTGGTTGCCGTTGGGATCAAATTCAAGGAACCATCTGCCAATTCTAATTATTCTATTTCCCCTCCTGGGAAGACGACCGCACCTCTACGGTCGCTTGCCGCTCCATCCAGACCTGAAAAGTCAAAAATCTCCAAGCCTGCCGCTCCTGTCAAAGTTTCCAAACTCCCTTCGTCTGAAACATCTCAGGGGGAGAAGAAGAGGACTCATTCTCTCAGTCCTGTCAAGATTGTCAAAAAGGCAAAGGTTGCTGTACCACCTGCCGCATATCCAGTTTTTACTCCTACTGGTTCTCCTCCCGATGATAATGAAAAAGTGGTTGAGGTTGCTTCCACTTTGAAGAAAGCTTCTCAAAAGCTGAAGACCACTGTTGCAAGACAAGTTTACTCCCTTCGTGATGAATCTGATAGTGAAGAAACAAAGGAAGACACTTCAAGCGGTTCAGAAGTTGAGATTGTTGGTAGTGATGAAGATGGTGATAATGATGATGAAGATAAGCAAGTCGATAAGTTGGTGGTCAGCAAGGTGATAGTGATGAAAAAGAAAAGGAAGTCAATGTTAACAGTCCCACATTCGACCGCCCTAAAGCTGCCGCAAAAACCATATCTCCGGTCAATGAGACTAACCGTGCCGAGATGACCGTTAAGGAAACTCATGATGCTTCTAAGTCTCCCGACCGCACACACATTGTTTCTCCAACTCACTCTCCAGTTCCAACTCCACCCTCTCCGGTCAATATAATTCCTGATGAAGTTCCAGCCACTGCAGGCCAGGTTGCTGCATTGTTTACCGCAGTTCAAGCCTTAACAAAACTTCAGTCAGAAAATCAATCTGCAATTGCTCAGCTGACCGCAGAGGTCATTGACCTTAAATCTTCTCAGGCGAATCTACAGTAGGAGCTATGTTCTCTTCCCTCAAAACTAATTGATACCATTAAGGGGGATACATTGGCCATAACAAAGACTATGAAGGATGTTATCCTTGGTAATGCCAGTTCTAGTGCTGCTACCGCACAAGCCCCTCCGACCGCTGCTTCTACCTCGACCGCTTTGTCCACCAACTTTATGATAACTCTTCAGTTTGTTAAAGAGGCCCTTACCGTTCAGACCAATGCTCTTAACCGATGCATTTCACGTGAAGTCTTGGACACATCTATTGAAATTCACAAGCAGTTGGATATTGTGAAAGTTGATTTGATCCATGAGCTGAAAAAGGTCAAGTTCAGCATGGAAAAGGAAGTGGATGCTATTATCAAGGCCCCACTAAAAATCAAGCTAAGAAGCTTGAAGCTATTAAGACCGCTTTTGGCACTCTCAAAACTCTATTGGATTATCAAGGGACGGGGATCGAGGAACTGACCAACACGGCCGTTGGTTCATTTCAAGTGGTTGAAAAGAAGTTGGATACCTTAGAAGAATCTGTGCATAGATCTGCTGGAAGTGCGGTTACTGAAATTTCTATTTAGGTTGCTGGCCATGGTCACGGTAATCTTTACTCCTAGGCAGAAAATGATGAAGGCAAGAGCATTGATTTACCTACCGTGAACAGCTTCGACTATATGCTTGCCAACACTTTCAGTTGCCCCATTATCCCTGAATTTCAAGATGAAGCTAAGATTCCAGGATTGGACATGTAAGCCGACCGCACTCCCCGACCGTAAATGCCCGACCGTTCTACCTGCCGCACTTTTGATTATCGTTTATTTTTGAAAGGATGGATGCCTTGTTCCAAAAACAATTTTTAATTTTTGTTTAACTTTATTTTGGGTTTGTAAAATGTTGGGTATGCCCACTTATATCTCAGTTTCAATGTAATAGGATTGATTAGATTTGATTGATCCATCACCTAAGTTTTATTTCATGGACTTTAGACCCACATGTAAAAAGTATTTATACTTTATTTTTTAGGTAGTCCATTGTAATAGAATAGGCTTAGGAATAGGGCAAGAAGGTCAAGATTGAAGAAAAATCACAAGTTGAAATTGAGCCTCGCGCCCATGCGCCCTCTCTTGCGCCATGCGCCCCCTTGGCGCGCGTGCATGATCATGCGCCTAGCTTTGATCATGTGCCCCAGATGGATCAACGCGCCTACGCGCTCCAAAGGCTCAACGTGCCTCAAATTGTTAATTCAACACTCAGTGATTTATTGAAGATATAAAGACTTGAAGAAATTTAAACTATGCCAATGATCCAACGGTGGTTACATAACATGTATGCACCCGCATCTTAGGACACGTGTCCATAACGGTCATATTTGTGTTATGTGTCTAACGGCTATAAAGGACACATGCTCCACTCAATGAGCGACAGCACATCCGTCCTTTAACCTTATCCACAAGGGATTTCCAACGGCTAGTTTTTGGGGCTCTACTATAAATACCTCATAACTTCAAACGTTTTGAAGTTGCTAAGAATATCAGAATTTCTCTCTCAAGCATTTGTTAAAGATTTGAAGATTGCCTTTGATTTTCCAGAATTCTCAAGAACATCTTCATACCTTCATCCTTAGCCCAGATCCTCAAGCAAAAACACTTTAGTTTTCTTGTGCTCTCAATCTCAAAGATCTAAAGAGCCTTGAATCTAAAATCACACACGCACCTCTTTAAGTTTGATCACTTAGATCTTTATTTTAGAGATACACCGGTTATTGTCTAGGATTTGTTCTTTCATAGAAAATTAGATCTTGAGTTAGTGTATAAGCTCAAACGATTGTAATTTGTAACACTCACTCATTATATAAGAAACAGGAAGAGTTGCAAATGATGGAAAAGCAAGAAACATTCTCCTAAGCACTCTAAGCACGGCTATGAAACAACAAGTCATGCATTGTGCTACTGCTAATGAGCTATGGGATGCTATTGAAGAGCATATAGAAGGAGATACTGTTTGTAAGGAGAACAAGAAATATGAAGTGCAAAAGAGATTCAACAATTTCTCTCAACTCCCCGGTGAAACCTTAAGACAAACTTATAAACGCTACTGTGAAATTATAAATCTATGTATTTCACTTGGCATGAAGTTTTCAAACAAAGATTTAAATGTAAATTTTCTCCAAGCTTTTGGCTCAAGATATCTTCATAAATCCAGCGCTCTTGAAGACGCCGGAACTTTAGATGTATGGACTTTAAGGAACCTTTATGCAAATCTTATGGTTTATGAGCTCAAACTCCAACGAATCAGTGAAACTAAAGGAAAGTCAAAATCCATAGCAATGGTGGCGCATAAAGAAGAAGCGCATGCGCCTGCACCGGTTCAAGAAGAGAAAAGTTTCAATCCCAAAATTTCTACCTCTGAGCTATTAGACATGGATGATGAAGACTTCGCTTTATTTGTGAAGAAATTTCAAGAGTTCAGAAAATTCTCAAGACCCGGCTCAACCAGAAAATTTCAAGGATCTACCAGCAGAGCTCCTCCAAAGTTCACGAGGAGCAGTGATTCAAAAAGAAAAGAAGACCTTGTTTGTTTTAATTGCAGGAAATCAGGACACTTTGCTTCAAGCTGCCCAATTCCAAAATTTGAATATATACAGAAGAAGAGCAGCCATACTCCCAAGTTCACTCCCAAATTCACTCGTCACAAGGGAATGGTTGCTGAAGAAGAATCACCAGCAAATGAGCATAACACATGGATTGAAACAGACTCCGATGAAAGCGATGAAGATTCTGATGATGGACTCATTTGTTTGGTGGCAAATGATGATGAAGTTGATACTTATGATTCTGATGATGACTACTCCAAAGATGTTCCTGATATGAATGCCTTGAATAAACCTATCAAGAAATCTGCAGGTTTTTAAGAAGTGAAGAAGAAGAAAGGACCAACCATCAGCGAGCTCGTTGAACAAGGATTTCTCACTTCGGCTCAAAGCGATGGTGGATTGTTATTTTCTAGATGTGATCTGAGTGCTAGAAGCAAGCTCAGAAAGAGTGAATATGTTAGACCTCAAGTTGCACCTATTCCTACAATCAATCACGATGAGGACATTGCCAAAAAAGAAAAGTTATTCTTCGAAGCCGAAAAGGTTCTTTGCTTCATGGTTGGATCTTCAAAAGCTAAAACGTATGAATGGATTCTCGATAGTGGGTGTTCAAGACACATGACTGGAGATGAATTCTTACTTGAAGATGTTCATGAAGAAAGAGGTCCCTCCGTAACATTTGGTGATAATAACAAAGGTCAAATTGTAGCATATGGAAAGCTCAAGAAAGACAAAGTGTGCATTGAAAGAGTCTCTCTCGTCGAAGGGCTCAAGCACAATTTATTATCCATATCTCAATTCTGCGATAAAGGATTAGAATGCCATTTCACCTCAACTCAATGTCTTATCAAGAATGGCAAAACTGGAGTTACATTACTCATGGGATATCGTAAGACAAATATTTACATTATTGATTTCCATAGTATGAACTCTAGTACTAATCTTTGTTTTGTAGCTAAAAGTGTGAGCGAAAATAGTTGGATGTGGCACAAGCGCTTAAGTCACTTGAACTTCAAGTATCTATCTAAATTTAGCAGGAATAATCTTGTAAAAGGACTTCCCAATGTTGCTGATCATCATGACAAGAAGTGCGCCGCGTGTCAACTTGGCAAACAACCGAAAAAGTCTTTCTCCAGCAAGACCAATCCCTCAACTACTAGATATTTGCAACTGCTGCACATTGATCTATTGGACCAGTCACCACCGCAAGTATTAGAAGAAACAAGTATACTCTAGTTGTGGTGGATGATTATTCAAGATATACATGGGTGGAAATGATGATCTCAAAAGACGATTGTTATGACATTTTGACCACCTTATTCAGACTGCTCCAAACCCAAAAAGAAGATGACATCATTAGTGTTCGATCCGACAATGGAATAGAATTCAAGAATAACGGTGTTGCTCGATATTGCGACGATCATGGGATAGTTCACAACTTCTCAACCGCTGGTGTTCCTCAACAAAATGGTGTTGTGGAAAGAAAGAATAGGACGTTGATTGAAGCGGGAAAGATGATGATAGTTGAAGCTAAATTGCCTAAGTACTTTTGGGAAGAAGCTATCAACACAGCATGTTTTACTCAAAACCGTTCCCTCATCAACAAACTTCACAATAAGACTCCGTATGAACTTTGGCGTGGTAGAACTCTCAACATTGCATTCTTCAAGATCTTTGGTTGCAAATGTTATATCCTCTACAAGGGAAATGAACATAGAGGTAAATTCGATGCTAAAGCCGACGAATGTGTTTTTGTTGGGTATGCCAAACATTCTAAAGCTTTTCGCGTTTTTAATAGATCTACATTAGTGATAGTTGAATCTTTACATGTTACATTTGATGAACATTCTCTCCTTGAGCCACATTTGGCTCCAAATGTTGCTGATGATTCTGTTGAGCTAAATGAAACAGGTGCTCCTATTTATGATGCGCTTACACTTGAACAGAATCTATCAACTCAAGGAAATCCATCTACATCAAATGCGCCTAATTCCTCATATGACGCGCCAAATGAATCATCAGCTGCGCCTCCTTCTAATGATGTGCCTCTTGATTCTTCTCATGCGCATATATCTACTGCTGCATCTGGTGTTAACCCTAGTTTCAATTCTGAACCAGTTCATCCCCCAAATTTTGATGATTTTGAATCTGGTGAAGATGTACCAATTGAAGACCTTCAAGTTACTATAACCCAACCTAACTTACCTCCTGAAATTCATGAAGTTAGAGGTCACCCAATCAATAATATCATTGGTGATCCAAATGTTGGTGTTTGTACAAGGAGAGCTACAAACTTTGATGCTTATACTACATTTATCTCTCAAATTGAACCGAAGAAGGCTGATGAAGCGCTCCAAGATCCTAATTGGGTTGTTGCAATGCAAGAAGAACTCAATCAATTTGAACGATGTAAGGTTTGGACTCTTGTTCCAAGACCAAACGATCAAGGAGTGATTGGTACGAAATGGGTGTTCAGAAACAAGATGTATAAGAATGGAACCATCACGAGAAACAAAGCAAGATTGGTTGCACAAGGCTATAGGCAAGAAGAAGGCATTGATTACGATGAAACTTTTGCGCCCGTAGCAAGACTTGAAGCTATCAGATTATTTCTAGCTTACGCCGCTCACAAGAACTTCAAGTTATATCAAATGGATGTGAAGAGCGCATTTTTAAATGGTGAACTCCAAGAACAAGTCTACGTAGCTCAACCACCTGGGTTTGAAGATTCACAATTTCCAAATCATGTGTACAAACTCCAGAAAGCTTTGTATGGGCTCAAACAAGCACCAAGCACATGGTACGATACACTATCAAAGTTTCTCATTGAGAAAGGCTTTACTCGCGGTAAAATCGATACAACTCTTTTCATTGCCAAACATAATGGTCATAAATTACTTATTCAAATTTATGTTGATGATATTATATTTGGTTCTACTAATGAATTGCTGTGCACGCGCTTTGAGAAACTAATGAAGAGCAAGTTTGAAATGAGCATGATGGGAGAACTCACATTCTTCCTCGGGCATCAAAACAAGCAAATGAATGAAGGCATATTTATCAATCAAGCCAAATACACAAAGGACTTAATCAAGAAGTTTGGACTTGAGAATGCTAAATCATACGACATTCCAATGGCCACCGGCTACAAACTCGACAAAGATTTAAAAGGTAAACGTGTTGATCAAACGCTCTATCGAGTTATGATTGGCTCACTCCGTTATCTTACTGCTAGTAGGCCCAATATTATGTTTAGTGTTTGTGTTTGCGCTCGTTATCAATCTGACCCTAGAGAAGCGCACTTAATTGCTGTGAAACGTATTATAAGATATCTCTCCGGCACTGTTAACCTTGGACTTTGGTACACCTTCGAAATTTAAACTTGTAGGTTATTCAGATGCGGATTATGCAGCATGCACAATTGATAGGAAAAGCACGAGTGACACTTGTCATTTCCTTGGATATCGAATTGTGTCATGGGCGAGTAAGAAACAAGCTTCAGTGTCTGTATCAACAACGGAAGCAGAATATATCGCTGCGGGAAGTTGTTGCTGTCAGATTCTATGGATGAAGCAGCATTTGGTGGACAATGATATCATCGAAGAAAATTGTCCCATCTACTGCGACAATACATCAACCATTGCGGTTTCTGAAAATCATGTCATGCACTCAAAGGCCAAGCACATCGACATCAAATATCACTTTCTCAAAGACCACGTGGAGAAAGGAAATATTCATTTAGAACACGTGGGAACCGACTATCAAATCGCCGACATTCTAACGAAAGCACTTGACGCGAAACGGTTCATCTTTTTTAGAGGTGAAATGGGTATGCTTGAACTCAACTAATTCCATATAGTTTTGTTATTACTAATGATTTTATGTTTTGTTGAGTTATGAGTATACTAGGTACAAAAGTTAAATCATTTTTAAAAAAAAAAAAAAAAAAGTTTCAAGGAAACTCACTGCGCGCCCAAGTATTTATGCGCGCCTCACTCTCATAGCGCGCCTAGGGCATTCTCGCGCCTCATTCGTTGATGCACGCCTCTGAGCTAAATGCGCCTCCCATGCGCGCATTAAATATTGCGGCTCAATCAATGTTCCAAAATTTATTATTTCAAATGATTGAACGTATTCAATGTCACAAGTACCAGGTGAGTTAATTCTTATCATTTATTATAGGAAATTTTGTCTTTTGACATTCCATAATTCTTCAAGGGTACTTGTGCAATTAATTTTTCCTCGCTTTTTGTTTTTCAAAAAAATTTATTTTCTGGGGATATATTTCTTGCACCCCAAACTTACACCAAAACAGATGTTTTTGGGGTTTGTGCAAAAATTAATCAAAATTGCTCATACACTTATAAGTGAAGTAGAGCAGTTTTTCTTAACCCAAGTTGTCACATCATGACACTTTAGGTCATTCAGCATTTAATAGCCGTCACATCCTTAAAACCCCTCATAAATGCTTGTCTTTTTCCAAAATCCCTCATTTATTACCCATCCTTTCATCTTCCAATTTTATCTAAAAAGCAACTCTATATATATATATATATATATATAACCCTAACCCACTCATTTCTTTTTTCATCATTTCCCCTATTTCTTCACCAACTTCTCAAATCTCTCTCTGACTTCTTCTCTCTCAACCTCACTGCCTCCCTCTACTCTCTCTCTCAGACAGACTCTCTCTCTCTCTTTCTCTTTATATTTTCTTTATTTCTTCTCCATTTTCTCTTCTCTCTCTATATATATATATATGGGTCCTAAACGATCTACCTAAGAAAATCAAGACGAGATGGTATGAATTTTTTAACCTTAATCTCTTAATATTGTGCTTTATTTTTTTTTCGTTTTTTTTCCTCTGAGTTCACGTAGTTTTTCAAAAAACCCGGATGGCACTTTCTTTGATTAATCTTGACTCGGTTCTCCGTTTTTGAAATCATTTGTTAGGTTTTGTTCATTTAGTGATTTCGAATCTTTATAACTTAACTTTTCAACGATCAATGTTCCATATTTTGCAAATCTGAAGTTTTTCCATTTTTGGACTTTTCGAAATTTCGGATCTTTGAATCCATTTTCTGGATTTGTTGTTAATTTTTACATGTTTTGATTTACATTTTTGTGATCCTTGTCTTCTTGCGGTCATTTTGATATATTGTGTGCTTGATTTGGTGAAGTTTCACGTTTTATGTGTTCTTGGTGTTCTTCGAGCACTCAAGACATGTTCTTCGTGTTCTTCGTTATTTTTGCATGACTTGGGTTTCAAAATCTCCAAAACTTGTTTTTCGTAATTTTCGTGTTTTGATCCTTATTGCTTGCATGTTTTTGTTTTGCACGTGTTTGTGTGTTCTTGTGTGTTTTATACTAAGTTTGAATTTTACACATAGTTATGCGCCTAAGTCTAATTCTATGCGCCTATTTTGATTATGCGCCTATTGCTCTTATGCGCCTCTATCCTTATGCGCCTCATATCAATATGCGCCTAATATCTTATGCGCCTATTCCTATACTTAGTCAAATTTTTCTATGTTTAATTTTCCCCTTAGTGTTTATCATAGAACTATAATATGCGCCTTGTAATTTCTATGCGCCTATTGACTATGCGCCTTTGTTGTTATAACTCTTGCGCCTAACTCATTCTATGCGCCTACCTTTCACTTTGCTCATTTTATGATTATATGTGCCTGATACACTCCTAACTTAAATCATTGTTATTTTTTTAGGATCCTGCAAATTTCAAACCAGGTGAGACATTCGATGTCGCCGAGTTATCTGCTGACCCAATGGGCATCGATGAGATGGCTTATATACGAACTGCTGGGCTTTTCCCTTTATTCACTATGGATCAACCCTACTATGCGCCTCTGCTAGTAGATGAGTTCTTTTCCACTGCTGAAATTGTAGAGATTCCAATAGAGACTCCTGGTCATACTCGTTATAGAATCAATGCTACTGTTCATGATGTTCCAGTCAGTGTTTCTTACACTTCTATCAGGAATCTACTTGAGTTTCCCATCACAGGGGAACTAAGTGTGGCAGGGAAATCTATGATTTACGCGCCTGCAGCTCAGAATTTGATAGCACAGACCTTCCTTTGCATTCCTACTTTGCATAATAATATCAAGGCAGTTGAAATACGAGATGGTGGCGACCTCTTAGCGCATATCGCACATCTCGTTGGTACCTCCATTGTGTTCAAGACGGGCAATGTGAACAGATTCACTGTGGAACAGTGGGAGTACACTGCAGCGATTATGGGTCGGTCAAGGCTAAACTGGCCTCAAGTGTTGATGAAAACCTTGATAGAACAAGTTGATAAGTATAACGAGAACAAGGATAAGGGCAAGACAAAGTTCAAGACTCATTGCCGTATCCTCACCAAACTCTTCATGACAAATCCTACTCTGGCACAGTTCTTAAATGCCAATGCTGATCACAAGTCTGACGATGTGACTATTTTTGGTAAGGCTAACTTGGTTCTCAAGAGGCGCAGGAAGCGCATGGCAAAGCGCGCACCTAGGGTTCGAGGTGAAGCCTTAGTGGATGAAGCCACTGAATCAGATGAGGCTGAGGAAGGCGCAGTTGATGGTGCAGATGGTGTTAAGGATGGCGCAGAAACTGGGGCACAGCCAGGCGCAGTTTCTGACGCAGAAGAAGATAAGGGAAAAAGGATTGCAAATGGGAACAGACAACCAAAGCACCCCAGATCAAATAAGGATGATGAGAACGAGTTCAAACGTGCTAAGGATGTCAGTAGAATGGAAGCACATAAGAAAAGAGATGAGGACTATCAGTTAAAGAAGGCCGCTGCTACTGAAAATCTTGAGAGGCAAAGAGGCACAGGTTCTAGCGCAGATCCTCCGCGCGCGCCTGCACCTTCTGCGCCTCTCCCCCTCGTGCGCCTACTATCAAGTTCTTTTCTAAACAGCAGCAGGTCAAAGATAGAATTTCAACTGATATTTTTGATGACCCAGAGGAACAAGTTCAGGGGGAGCCAGAGCCTTTGAAAAAGCGCAGAATTGTTCCTGCGCCCACGGCTCCTGCGCCTCCTACTTAGACTGCAGTTCCTATAACTTCATTTGACTCTGTAGTTCGTGAACGGGTTTATGATGCTTTTGGAGAATCAAGTGCTGATTATACTCCTTCTTCTCCTTGCGCTCCTACTTCATCACCAGTTAGGCGCTCCTCTTCTATTGCGCCTCAACTACTCTTGCTCCTCCTCCTCCCACTCCTGACATGAGTGTGGTTATTTCACTTTTACAGCAACTTCAGCAAGGCCAAGCTCATATTAATTCTCAGATGGAGCTTCATACTTCTATGCTTACTCATTAAGCTGATGAGATTGTTGCCATTAAGGGGGAGATGGCGTGCATAAATGCTAGTATCAAGGACAAACATTTCCTTACTCCTCAATAGTGGAATGATGCTATAGATCAAATGAATGAGCTATTCAAAGGTACTCTTGCTTCCCTACATGAACGTATAGACGGTGGTATCAAACTCACTGATGGCCAAGATTTCATTAACGTCATAAAGGAAGTAGAGTTGAATATAGCAGGTGATATAAGGAAGTTATTTGAGATGGTGGCAGGAGATAGCAAAAAATTATTGAGTGTTGTTGATAAACTCAAAGAAGTTAAGGATGAACTAGAAATCCTGGGTTTAACAGTATATGGTGCTGATCCTGGCGCAGAACCCAAAGCTCCCAAATCCCATGCGCCTTCAGCTCCTGAATCCCTTGCGCCTTCTTCCAGCTCTGCTCCTGGCGCGCATGTTGACATTAATTCCCTGCTCTCAAAGATTGATGTTTTGAAGGAATTAATTGTCACTCATTTCAATGCAGCGCATTCCAGTGCAGACAGGCGCACACATAGAGTTTCTGCTGATATACTCACTGCCCAAGCTGTTGTTGAAGAAAACTTTCAAGCCTTCACTGAAAACTTTTCACAACAGCAGTCCATCACTCAGCGCACCATTGATGAGTATCAAAACATCAATGTTGATCATCTGCGCTACATTAGAGATGGTGTCACTGATACTCATGGTGTTATCAACCGTAATCTTCAAATGTCTAAGCAGATTCAGCGCTCCGTTAAGGAGATAGAAGAAGGATTAAGGGAAGATGATGTGCCGCCTCCTAACCCTTAGTTTCTTGTGATTGTAAGTTATTAGAATCTTTAGTGGATTAAGAAACTTTTTGTTAGTGATTTTGTGCTTAACTGTTTTAGCACCTTTTGATTTTTGTTCCATTGAAAACTTGTAATCACCAACTCCTATATTTCGAGTTTTAGTGAGAACAAAGCATCATTGTTTATTTCAAACCTTGTTCACTCAAACTTCTTGTTTGTAGAACAATGAATGTTGTTTAAAATCATATGCATCATATTTGAACTGCTTCATATTTCATGCATTGAGTTTAAACTTTGTTTAAACACATTTCAAAACTAAAACTCATATATCATTTTGAATGTGTTAAACTATCATTTCTATCTTTCCATTTGTAATGTTTTATCTTTATTGGAATAGATTAGAAATTTTATATCTTGGACTAGTGTGTGCATTATCTTGAGACATGATTTACCAATTTCATTTATTTGGACATGTTATTATCAAGTATAATTTTTGTCCCTGATATAGTAGGTAATGGCATCAATCAAATAGGGGGAGATTGTTGGGTATGCCCACTTATATCTCAGTTTCAATGTAATAGGATTGATTAGATTTGATTGATCTATCACCTATGTTTTATTTCATGGACTTTAGACCCACATGTAAGAAGTATTTATACTTCATTTTTTAGGTAGTCCATTGTAATAGAATAGGCTTAGGAATAGGGGAAGAAGGTCAAAATTGAAGAAAAATCACAAGTTGAAATTGAGCCTCCCGCCCATGTGCCCTCTCTTGCGCCATGCGCCCCCTTGGCGCGCGTGCATGATCATGCGCCTAGCTTTGATCATGCGCCCCAGATGGCTCAACGCGCCCACGCGCTCCAAAGGCTCAACGCGCCTCAAAGTGTTAATTCAACACTCAGTGATTTATTAAAGACATAAAGACTTGAAGAAATTTAAACTACGCCAATGATCCAACGGTGGTTAAATAACACGTATGCACCCGCATCTTAGGACACGTGTCCATAACGGTCATATTTTTGTTATGTGTCTAACGGCTATAAAGGACACATGATCCACTCAATGAGCGACAGCACATCCGTCCTTTAACCTTATCCACAAGAGATTTCCAACAGCTAGTTTTTGGGGCTCTACTATAAATACCTCATAACTTCAAACGTTTTGAAGTTGCTAAGAATCTTAGAATTTCTCTCTCAAGCATTTGTTGAAGATTTGAAGATTGCCTTTGATTTTCCAGAATTCTCAAGAACATCTTCATACCTTCATCCTTAGCCCAGATCCTCAAGCAAAAACACTTTAGTTTTCTTGTGCTCTCAATCTCAAAGATCTAAAGAGCCTTGAATCTAAAATCACACACGCACCTCTTTAAGTTTGATCACTTAGATCTTTCTTTTAGAGATACACCGGTTATTGTCTAGGATTTGTTCTTTCATAGAAAGAACAAATCCTTATTTGATTAAGTGCGTATTTGCCATTGAATTTTCAAGGGTACGAAAAAAAAAATTTAAAACAGCTATTCACCCCCCCCCTCTAGCTATTTTCCATACCCTTGTTACCCTTTGGGACCAATATAAAACAATTATTCTCTCATTTTGGTCTGTACTCTTATTCCCTACTACTTTAATGATTCAGAGTACCAGTTATGTTTGCGTTTGATGCTTTTCATAATTTTATATTCATTCTTTTGAATTGCATCAAAATATTTCTATCTTCTAGGATTAGTCTCTTTATTTTCTTTTTAGGATGATAGAAATCTATAACATTGACTTACTGTGTGTGCATTGACTTGGGGCATGAACTTAATAAAATTAATTTCTTGAAACATGTTATTACCAAGTACAATGATTTAGTCTTTGTTATAGTAGGTAATGGTCTCAATCAAATAGGGGAAGATTGTTGGGTATGCTTATTATAAACCACTCCTATTACCTAGATTTGATTGATCCCATAACCTTATTTTACTTTTTATGGACTTTAGGTATTATTGTAAGAAGGTTTATAACTTCATTAGTTAAGTCCATTTTTAGTTTAGTTAGGCTTAGAAGATCATCCCCTCAAATTTTGAAGAAATGATGCTGCTGCTGATGTTGTGAAAAAGCTAAGTCTGCCTACCTACCGCTCTAAAGCGACCGCATGGAGTAGGCGGCCGCATACTCTATGATGGTTGCAAAAGTTTAAGCGACCGTTTGCTTCTTGCTGCTGCAAGAATCTAGCGACCGCAAGCCAAAGCTACTGCAGACCTAGGCTACCGCACAACCAAGTGAAGACCAAGAAAAGACAAGTTTGATTTAAACGTTGCAAAATTCAAATTTGAATTTGGTCGTTATGTCTGGTACAAGATAGTACATATTGACCACTAACTTCTGCAACTACAAGACAACAAAGAAATGAGCTCCAATCAGAATGCTCCAGCTCATCATCTTCCAAACTTGTCCTCCAAGAATTCAAACAGCTATCTCTCCTACAAAGGCTATAAATAGACCTTGTTTTCTTCATTGAAAGTGTGCTGAGATTCAAATAGAGAAATTGTTGTTGAAATACTTGGTGATTGAAGATCATACTCAAGATTTCCAGAATCATTTGAATCTTCAAGCATCCGCCTTCATATCTTCAAAGATCTCCAGCAACCTTCAAGCACATCAAATCTCAAGGCCAGCAATACTTAAAGATTCATTAGGCTCTCAATCATATAGATTACATAGAGCTCTTGATTCTTTACACACACACACCCCGATTGATCAATCACATAGATTGCATCATTAAGGATACACAAGTCTAAGTCTAGGATTTGTTCTTCATAGAAAGTAGGTGTTGATTTAATACTTCATCTTTGTAATTTGTACTCAAGAGAATCAATATATCCTCCATTCAAAATCCAAGACTGACCATCTTGGTAAAGGACGTAGATCTTTTAACAGATCGAACCTTTCCAAATCATCGTGTCATTTACATTCTGCAAATTTACTTTCAGCTATTGTTTTTATTGTTCATATTGATCTTGTTTGTTGTTTAGTGTGTTGATCTTTACAGCTATTCAAATTGTTGTGAATTGTGTTTGTTGCTTGCCTACTGCCTTAGTTACTATCTCCGACTACTTATCTATTTGCCAAAACTCATAGACACAAACTTTCATTTTCAACCTACCTAGTCAGTAACCTTGCTTACCGCACATAGCCGACCGCAAGGTTACCTACCGCAGATTGCTTACCGTAGATTGAACCTTTTCAGTTCACTCATTCATTGCCGACCGCAATATTGTTTGCCGCATTATTGCCTACCGCAATCTTAGCCTACCTAGTCGTTTTAACTTCAAAACCAACTCTACCTCGTTTGTATCGAAAACTTTCGCTGTGCATTTTACTTTGAACTAGTGGTTTTTACTTGCCGCAAAACTCAATAGTAAGCATAAGGTTGAATTTTAAAAAGGGTTGATAATTTTAAATAGGCTATTCACCCCCCTCTAGCCTCTTTTCATACCCTTGTTGTGTCTTTGAGACCAACAAAATGAATCCAAAGGGTATTCAATCCACAGATCATCGCCGGATTTGGGACACGAATTCATGTTTTCCATGAATTTTCGGTGGGGGCGGCGGATAGAGAGAGAAATGGGGAAGAGGAGTGAGAATCGTGTTATCACAGAGAGGGAGGGAGATGAGAGGACTGCTAGGGTTAGACTGTTAGTGATGGGAGAGGGTAGGTAGTGGGTTTAGATTAGGTTTGGGCCAGCCCATTTTAACCATTTAAGTAGGAAAGATTAAGTGAGTGGGGTGTGATTTAGGATGATTAGTATAAAGTGAGTGGGGTATGTCAAATAAAAAACTAATTTAAACTTATCATTTTGGGTCGTCCTAAGTCGGGTGGGACGCCCAAAATGGCAAATTGTCCTAAGTCGGCTGGGGCGGAGGGAGTAAATGTCTATCTTTTGAGTAAGGGGCTTTGGACAGAAGAGCCCCTCAGACTTAATTTTATTATAAATTAGGACTCAACAGATTTAAAATCCCAGCCACACCCCTGGCTCACGAAAAGTTGTAATTACCCCTCCTGATACCCAGAATATTACCTGAGGCCCGCTCCAGACCTCCCAACAAATTGGAATCGGTCCAAACCTTCCTCCGCCAGCCCAACAAATTGTCCAAGTCTACAAACCTTGATCAGCCCGTTTGTTTGGCCCAGCCCGCCACTCGCCAAATTTTAAGAAAATGAAAAGATCATGATGGGCATGAGATTCGAGCCTGGATCAATAACTATGTTGCTCAGCCCGTTTGTTTGGCCCAGCCCGCCACTCGCCAAATTTCAAGAAAATGAAAAGATCATGATGGGCATGAGATTCGATCCTGGGTCAATAACTATGAGAGATGATTCTTAACCACTGGACCACTACTTGATTTGGTGTTAAGTCTACAATATTTAATATAAGACATGATTTAAAATAAATGAAAATAAATAAGATATCCGAATCATTTAATGAGATTACAAAAAATCAAATATTTAAGAAAAAAAAAAATTAGAAAATTGAAGAAAATATTTTTAACAAATATAATATATCTAAATTGATTGGTTATACAAAAAAATCACATTTTATTAACTAGTTAATCGGTATAAGACTAATTCACTTATCATACTTGAAGTATAAGACCAGTCTGCTTCTTATAATTAACGTATAAAGTCAAAAATTCACTTTTTTCATTTTTTTTAGAAAACAAATTAATATTATTTGGTCAAATTTTGACAAACTCGGTCAAACTCTTATAATTAGTGTATAAGACCAATTCTACTCTTATAATTGTAGTATAAGAGTCTTTTTTTTTTTACATTTTTCACATTTTTTTATTAATGTTGACTTTCATATTCGGTCAAACATCAGTCAACTCTTATAACTGACACATAAGACTCGTCCGCTTCTAATAATTAACATATAAAAGTAAAAAAAATCTCATTTTTAATATTATTTGATCAAACTCGGTCAAACGCTTATAGTTAATGTATAAGACATGTTCACCTCTTATAATCAAAGTATAAGAGCCACGTTTTTGTAATTTTTTTCATTTTTAATAAAAAAAATCTAATATTATTTGGTCAAACTACGGTCAAACTCTTATAATTAAAGTATAAGAGTCATGTTTTTTTTATTTGTTTTTCAATTTTAAGATTTTTTAAATATTATTTGGTCAAATCCTAGTTAGCTTTTATAACTAACATATAAGACCAGTCTGCTTCTTATAATTAACGTATAAAGTCAAAAATTCACTTTTTTCAATTTTTTTTAGAAAACAAATTAATATTATTTGGTCAAATTTTGACAAACTCGGACAAACTCTTATAATTAGTGTATAAGACCAATTCTACTCTTATAATTGTAGTATAAGAGTTTTTTTTTTTTTTTTTTTACTTTTTTCACAATTTTTTTTAAATGTTGACTTTCATATTCGGTCAAACATCAGTCAACTCTTATAACTGACATAAGACTCGTCCGCTTCTTATAATTAACGTATAAAAGTAAAAAAAAAAATCTTATTTTTAATATTATTTGGTCAAACTCGGTCAAAATCTTATAGTTAATGTATAAGACATGTTCACCTCTTATAATCAAAGTATAAGAGCCACGTTTTTGTACTTTTTTTCATTTTTAATAAAAAAAATCTAATATTATTTGGTCAAACTACAGTCAGACTCTTATAACTAGTGTCTAAAACCAATTTTCCTCTTGTAATTAATTTATAAGAGCCATTTTTTCACAGTTTTTGTATTTTTATAAACAAAAGTATTCAAAAATAACTCTTATATTTAATTAGGTTGACTTTTATAGATTAATGGCTACAAGCTCAATGCTTTGAAAAACAACCACCACAGCTCAATTACTAAAAAAAAAAAAAAAACTACCAACTCAGAGACCAAATCAGAGACAATGCGTGACTTAGAGAACAATTCAGAGACAATACTTGACAGAGAAGAGGAACGAGAGCAACATGGACCAGATCTGGACATAAGATAAATAGAGAGAGAGAGAGAGACGGTAAGGAGGAAGAAGCTAGGACGCCTACGGGATGGGGAACCGCCGGAGAAAACGAAGGGGAAGGGGAGATCTAAGAGTGGTCGGAGGTATGAGGGACTAGAGAGAGAGAGATATAGAGAGAGAGAGAGAGCTCACCAATACTAATTTTTGGAACTAAAGCATCCTGACCAGATCTGGGTGAATCGGACAACGAAGGTCGCCGGCGGACATGAAGAGAAGAAGTCTATTGGATCTATGTTGGCTGGAGGCGGCGCTGAATTTGCACAGATTGAAACCGAAGACGATGAATCTATGTAGATCAGAACCAAAGACGGAGGATCTATGCAGATCGGAGTAGGAAATCGCCAGTTTGTTGAGGGTGTCGGGGCCGGCGACGGAGGAGAAAGGGGAAGGAGAGAGAGAATGTGCGTGTGGTGCGTCTGTCGTGAATGAGGGGAGGGAAGAGGTCGCGGGGATTTTGTTTTGGGGGTGGGGGTAGTTTAGGCATTTAGGTATTATATTTGACTGGTCAAAGGGAGTGAGGGGTGTATTTGGAATTCGCATCTTTTGAGAGCTTCTTATTTGAGATTTGAAAAGAGCCTCTCCTTAGAATGTAATAACATTTGGGTTGGGACTTGGGAGGGCCCTAAAGGAAAAATCTATACTTATAGTATATTAAAGTAGGCCAAACTCACAATGGGAATGACACCTCATCAAGAATTAGGCTTATCTTGCATCTAAGGCTTCCACGTTGGATTAGAGGCATTAATGACTAAACTTTTCGGCTGGTGCTAATTAGTCACATACTATAGGTTACATACTTAGATATGGGTATAGGTATCTTAAGAATATATAAAGTGTATAGTCATATGTACAAAGTATTTGGTCATATGTTCTTATTATAAACATAAAGATAATGTGTAAATGCATATGCACCAATTATAGTCATAAATATAATGTGAACATGCATTGTACTTATGCATGGTGTAAATACATTCCAACTATATAATGATAATGATACATGTAATAAGACTTAGTATATGTCATTAAACCTTATTCATTAGGAATATGAATATGTAAATTTCATTATAGATAATCAATTACTTTTAATATAGGACTATAGGACTTATTTATGATGTATTACTATACATATAGTTCTATGATTATGTGAAGAGAAATATACCAAATGATATAAGAAGAATAACATACATTTGCAATATACTTAGCAACACATTCTACTCATATTTCTGAGAACCGTTTTTAGAATTTTAACCAACTTAAACATTTGACTTCCTTCTAGATTCATACCTTTAATGTTATAGAAGAAACCCTTCATTAATAGGATTTGAGAAGTGGAATCATTAGAGCCCAGTAGTTGAAAAATCATACAAGAAGACATATTAGTAAAATACTCATAATTGTCAAATTCCCACACAACCTCCTCCCTTTCCATCTCTATATCCCACCCATCTCTCTTTTTTTCCCTACATAATTGTTTGTTTCTCTCAAATAGGTTAGGAGACATGATCATTTTTGGTTTACATGCCATTGCCAATCAAGCCCCAAGAAAGATTCAGTTCCAAGTAAGTTAACACTAATCATTCTTTTCATCTTTAATCTTTCGTTTTGAATTATTTTTCATTCTCTTTAAATTTGATTTTATAATTCAATTTCATTTACTTCTCTTTTGTTTCTCATTTTTTTTTTGCCGATTTACACCTTGATACAAATTATAAATTTGTTATTGATTATTATTTTTAGTTTTGATTAAGATTTGATTAAAAAAAATGTATATATACTTTTTGTTATCTATTTTTTTCTTTGTATATGTTTTTAGATTTGATATTGATTTTAGTTTTACTCTTTATTTGGTTTTTCCATATTTTTTTGTTTGATTTTATTTATTATTATTTTTAATTATTTTGATTACTTTTGTTAATGTTTTCTTTTTTGATTTTTTTAATTAAATTTGCATTTTCGGATTTCAATGTACAATCTTCTTTGATTATGTTTCTTGATATTACTTTTCTTGGTTAAAATTGTATATTTTCACATTTCGTTTGTTATTTTTATCTATTTTGATTGCTTTTGTGAATGGCTTTTTTCATATTTTTTTTCCTTTATTTTGATTAGGATTTGATTTTTTATTCTATTTATTCTAACTTTGTATATGTATTTTTTTAATATTGATTTTAACTTGAGTTTTTGTTTTTCGATAGTAAATTTATAGTTATTTATTTATTTATTTATTTGAGCCTTTTTTTCTATTTTTGAATGCTTCTTTTCCATTGTTATTCCTTTGATTAAGATATGATATTTCATAATTTTTTATTTTGTTTTTATCAATAACTTTTATTTTGTTTAATCTATGAATGCATAGGTCTTTTTTCTTTTATCATTGTTATAATTTTTAAGAGTATGTAAATGACTATACATATACTGTCTGGCCAAATCTATTTCAGTTTTCCCACCACTGTTAGTGAGTCCTCATTTTTTTTTCCCAATAACTTTTAATTTGGTACTTGAATTTTTGTAGGAGAGGTTATCTCAGAACCATATGTGCTTGAGTATGGAACTGATTGTTTAGAGATGCATGTTGGAGCTGTTCAGCCAGGGGAAAATGTTATAGTTGTTGATGATTTAGTGGCTACTGGGGGATACTCTCCGCAGCGATAAGGCTTTTAGTTAAAGATCTAGAAGTGCTTGCAAGATTCGTCGTTCCATTTCATGGCATATAGCTAATTTAATATAGTATTCATTTACTAGAACACTTGCTTCACTAGTCATGTTAAGTTATGTACTTTTTAACGGTTGTAATAGCGTTTTTAGGACGATTGATTTTGTTAATATGCTTTATTTTTTATTTTTGTAAGTTCATTAACTTTAATTTTTCTATGTTTTCATGATGCAGATTAAGTTATAAAAATGTTGTCCATGAGCATCCACCACCAGCTACGAACCCTCCATAATGGTCAAAAAGGAAGATCAATTAACAATATAATTGACATGTTAGACCCGATAATTTTATTGTGATATTTTTAAACAAAACTCCCATAAATTTGTTGTGTTTTATTTTATTTTTTCACATTCTCCATTGATTGAGAAAAAAACCCAAAGATCATACATAGTTATTGCAATATTAAACGTGACATAAATAATTCACCCTTTCATATGCTTATTTGAATGACTATAATATATCAATAAAGACGTGGAATGCAAGTGATTTATTGAATGTCAAGAGTCTCGAAATGTAGAAGCATGACAAGTCAAAAGAAGATAGTCAAAATATAATTAGAAAAAAAGTGCAAAAACATTGCGGGAAATCAAACTTTTAATTCCAACAATCATAAGAACACATTTTTGACCTAGACTAAACAGATGAGGATGAAGATAGGGATGCATATTTATTTTCGAAAGCTCAGTTTCATTGAGAAAATTTTGGGGGAAACTAGTTTCTCTATAAGTTATAAAAAGTCATGTTTTTATAGGGGTTAAAGTTTAGGGTTTAAGGTTTAGGGTTTAGAATTTAGGGTTAGGGTTTAAAGATTAATGGTTAAAAAGTGGACTTTTTATAACTTATGAAGGAACTAGTTTCCCCCAAAACCAACTCCAGTTTCATATCTACGCTTTCTAGAACCGGATAACACCATTTCCCTCAAGCCGTTACAATATATCATTAATACTCTACCAGTCCTCTGATATAATCTAAGACAAAAACTTGTGTGAGAACACTCCAACCCGTCTCATGGGTGAGACTGGTCATTTTTTTGACCCATTACCCGACCCACAATCATGCTCCAGGACCCATGGGGGGACCCTGCCACGTGGCAGCCCCTCATTGGCCGATTTTTTTTTTTTTTTTTAAATTTTTATATTTTTTTTTTTGGTTTTTTTTCGGTTTGTGAAAAGTAATAGTTACCATCTCTTAAAGTAATAGTTACCATCTCTTAAAGTAATAGTGTTTTTCCTATGTTTTCTTCGTTTGCCAAAAGTAAAACTTATTATAACTAAAATGTAACAAACGTGTTATTTATATGTAATAGTATTTGTACATAATTGTAATACATATGTATATATATCTATATGTTTTCAAACAATAAGTTACAATGGGGTCAAATTTATCATGATACATGTAAAAGTATTACATTATCTATAGAAATCTGTTACAATTTCGTCAATCAAAGTGTTACATTTACTTGTATAAACTTACTATTACATTCATATACATAAGTTATTACTTTTCAAATGTTATTTTCTTTTAAAAAATAAAATTTAAAATACACATTATATTACATTTTAGCTAAAGCACTATTATATTTCAGCATAGATGATTATTACATTTAGATATTGTTTGGGTTACATGTAATTATATTTAGTATTACATTTAGAAAAATGGGTAAAAACGAGCTTTTGTTTTTTTAAAACAAGTATTACGTTTACTTATGAACAATGTTACTTTAAGAGATGGTAACTATTATTTTTTGCTAAACCACTGAAAAGCCGAAAAAAAAATATAAAAACTCAAAAAAAAGATTTTTTTTTTTTTTTTCCGGCCAATGGTGGGTTGCCACGTGACGGGTTCGGCCCATGGGTCATGGGGTGACCCGTCTCATGCATGAGACGGATCCCCATGGGAGACCACCTCATAATCTAAATTTACTCGGGCTTCCTGCTAGTCCCTTGAGTAAGAGCTACAGCACAACACTAGTCTATATTACAATAGAAAGCAAGAATAACCGCTACACAAAGAGCGGCTAAGATTGAAACTTATAAAATGATCTAACGGCCTAAAATTAATTTAAAGTAACCCACTATCTCACTCCCCATGGTAGTTATGTAACCTCTCCACTCTAAAAAGAGAAACTTTCAGTGATTCGGATTGGTACAAGAGATTATTTTTTGAAAAAAAGGACGGGTACAAACATGATAGAAATGAAAAAAAATAAAAAATAATAATGTGATTTTGGGTTATGAAAAAGAGGAAATTGAGTTGAGGTTAAGGGGTTTTATGTGAGAGGACAAAATTAAATGAGATTCTTTTTTCCTTTTCATACTGTCACCGTGCCAGTGGCACAGGTAAGAATACTAGTTCATTATAAAAACAAGACAATCAATTTAGATTTTTTTTTTTTTTTTAAATCACAATATTATCACGGTATCACCCCTACACTCCCCGCATAACACGTGTTGTTGCCCAACTTCATCCGGAGAAAATGGCTAAAGGAAAATAACCATTGTACTAGTATTCTTCTTCCTCAGGTTTTGACTTTTCACTGTTCTATAACTTTACGCCATCTATATCCAATACGTACAATCAATTATCCCCCAATCTTTACCCTACCCTGACTCGATCCCTAATTTGACTCTCAAAATCTCAAAAACCACTCTTACGATTATTTGAGTTAAAAAGCACCAATATCTGAAAAACATACACGAGAATACAATTTGTGTATTGGGGAAGAATTAGGGTTGAAAGATGGCGGTGTTGTTGGAGGATATAGTGCGATCGGTGGAGCTATGGTTGAGGCTAATCAAGAAACCAGAGCCATACGTGGATCCGAACCTTGACCCGGTCCTTTTGGTGCCAGGCATAGCAGGTTCCATTCTTAATGCTGTTGATGACAACGGTAATGAAGAGCGCGTCTGGGTTCGCATTCTTGGGGCTGATCGCGAGTTCCGTACTAAACTTTGGTCTCGTTTTGATCCTTCTACTGGTAAATATTCTTCAATTTTGATGTTAATTTGTTGGACAATTTGTGAATCTCAAGTGTTTGATTTGATTTATGTTGTTGGTAATGCATTTTGTTTAACAACAGATATCTTAATGTCTTATTATACTTGACTAGTTTTACACCAGTGCCTTAAGCACACTGATAAATAAGTTTGACAAAAGCATATGGATCCTGCCTGGTGTAATACAGGGATCGCCCTGGCCCCAATAAACATCAAAGTTTTGGCTAAGTTGCCATACAGGGGTGCAGAATAACAGTTAGTTGCATGCTATAATGAATCAACTTTTAAAGAGCTTTACCGAGTACCACTCCCAAGCATATGGATCTATTCATGACATGTTTAACCTTTAGCAACTGGAAGTACATCAGAACTGCGTGCCACAGTGAATTACAAAGTGAACTGCAAATAATTTAGCCCATGTACTATATAACCCTTGAATAAGAAGTTTCACCTAGTGGTTGGTATCTTCTCCACACGGAACAACAGCAGAAGAACGTCTTAGTCCCAAAACAATTTGGGTCAGCTTATATTGAATGCCATAAGTGCCTTTTGCTTTTGGTTCTTTTAAGGTGCTATTTAATATTTAAATCTTTCTCCTAACATTAAACGAGTCATTCCACTTCTCACTCGTTTAATCCGTAATACATTTGGGTCCTTAATCCTACTCCTTCTGTACCACATAAAGAGTCCACTATTCCTTTTTTCGTGTCCCATGTTTAGAGTATTTTCAAACATTAAGCTATATATATTTGGTTTTTTCTTAATCTTTTTCTTTCATGTTCAAAAAATGACAATTTGCTTATGCATACAAAGGCATTAAAGTACAAGAGTAAAAACTATGAATTTAAAACATGGACTATTAACATGGAACAGAGGAAGCACTTTTTAAAGCAAAGGTAAAAGGACAATGAGCTTCTGTTTTTCCTACTCAGAGTAACTGTCTCAAGCAGGTCATGCAGCTACTCTTACTCTCCTTACATTTGTAATCCCAAGGGTACGTAGTACACATTTCTCAATAAGCAATAAACCAAAATCAAATAAGATCAGTATTTTTCCAAACTACAAACCCATTTTCACAAGTAGCCAACACTGGGGACAAATAAGAGTTGAATCCCTTCATTTTGGCTGACATTAGTTTAGCATATTCAAATGAACCAACAAGAAGATGAGACTAGACCTGTTTTAAAGTTAATATTTATCGGGCTCAAAAAACTCAGGCACCCTTGTTTCTCTCTCTCTCTCTATATATATATAGGGTCGTGCGCCTGTGAGAACCTAAATATCGTGAGAACCGTGAGAACTTGAATACATTAGGTAAAAAACTAATGTATCCAATGGTTCACTTGGATACATAATTGGATACATTACTTGACTTGGATACATCATTGGATACATTAGGTAAAAACTAATGTATCCAATGTGCACTTGGATACATAATTGGATACATTAAGTTCTCACGGTTCTCACGATATTTAGGTTCTCATTTGAGCACCTACCTATATACTCCCTCCGTCCCACCACAAGTGAGACTAGAAGTCAATTAGTGGTCAACTTGATTAAACTTTGACTAATAATTTCAATAAAAATAATTGTTCCGATTAAAATTTTAAAAATTGATATTGAAAGTATTATAAATGGTGATACAATAATAATTGTTAAAATTTCATTAGGATTATTACATTATATTTAAATTATTAGTCAAATTTTTAATCAAGTTGAGCACTAATTGACTCTTAGTCTCACTTGTGGTGGGACAAAGGGAGTATATATATATATATATATATATATATATATGAAAGCAAAAGCACAAGTGAATATTTCATCCGAAAACTCCACTATTGTAACTTGAAAATGGAATGAGAAAATTCATCTTCCGCTACTCCTATAATTACATTACTAAAATAACAACCTTAAACAATTTCTAATATAGATAAGGCTGAAAATTCAAATAACCAATTGAGTTCGAAATGTCTACAATATCATAATAAATTCTGACTATATATATTCTAAAATATTATTCAGTATTCAAAATATTGTTTTTGTTACATCTTTAAACAAGCTTGTTTTTCTTGAAATGCTTACAATGTTAGGTGCTTGTGTAAAATAGAGATCCTCTCTCCCCATTAGTGACTAGCGAACGCTCAGACCTTAACATGTTCAAATACTTCCTATGTTGAACAGGTAAATCTGTCTCTTTAGACCCCAAGACCCATATTGTAGTCCCTGAAGATAGATTCGGCCTGAACGCTATTGATGCCTTGGACCCAGATATGGTAACCCCCCCCACCCTTTTTTTTTTTATTTATTTATCTATCAGTTTGAAGTTTCTTGAGTGCGCCCTTTATAATGGTTCCAACAACTTGATGATTCAGTAATTGGTGCAAAATCATTTCCTAAGCTGATAATGTGTTATTTTCTTCTCTTTTTTATTCTTAGAAAATTTCACCAGTAAGACATAATTTGAATTAACTTGTGCTAGTAGGTTGCCTGTTTCAAAATTCTGATGTTAAGTCCTGAATTTATTTAGTGGAGATTAACAAACTGCCTTAGTTGAGGTTATTTCTTGCTTATTTTGGACTTCATTTAGTTGCATTTGGGATGCATTTACTAACATTGTGCTTAAGATAGTAACATCTTATCGGTGGAATCAACACTGTTTCCACATTTACATTATGTTTACCGCCTCCTTTAAGGTTGTTCGCAAGCGAATGTATAGTAGGAATTTGAAGTAGGCCACATTAAAAAACAATGAATGAAGAGAAAGAACATGTAATTAGGTGAAACCTTAATCTGAACTCAACAAATCAACATTGGGAAGTACTTGAGACCTTAGCTTTGTACTTTATTTTAGTTAGACTAAAGAGAGCATGCGACTAATACTAAGCTATGTGAAATAATGAAAGATACTCCCTCCGTCCCAAAATAAATGTCACATTTTCCATTTTGGTATGTCCCGAATTAAATATTGCATTTCTAATTAGGAAAGAGTCTTAGTGCAATCTTACCATTGTACATACAATCTACAAATAAGTAAAGCTCAAGTTTTACAAATGCTGACAAGTCAATTGTGGCATTTATTTTGGGACAGAGAGAGTACTTAATACATGCATCAGCTTTTTTTTTTTTTTTTTTTTTTTAGCCAGAGCTTTGATAGACTATTCTACCTCGCTATGAGTGACGACTGGATAAAAAAAAAGACTTGTTTGTTGGATTCAATTGTAGGATTTGTGCATGGTTCAAGAAGTCAATCATTAGATATGTGAAGCTAATTTGTCATACAATAGTTCTTTGCTATTGAAAATGTTGTAGACTTTGACGAGTTGGGAGGGAGAATGATAATGGCTTTTGAATTAGAAAGAAGATAGGTGACTAAGGAATTCTCTTCAACTCGAGTGGTGGGATGTATGTTGCAGTCATGGCCATGTCAATAAAAGAGCAATATGAATTGACATCCGCATCTTGTCCATGATTATCCCATTATATTCATGTGCACCTTAAGAGTGTAAATGAAGGCTTAAGCGGGCAACACAAGCAGGTTAAGTGAAAAAATCACAGGTTATTAAGCTTGGGCATAGAACGTTTCTAACACCTACATATCCACAAATACATGTGAATTGCAATCCATTTAACATGATAAAGGTTTGAGATGCAGTTTAACTTTTAGTCCCATCTTTCTTAACAGCATCCTCGAAAGTAGAATTGAAACACCAACCTCTGTACAGATGCCGAAAAAATTGAACCTGTTCCGAAATCGCAATGACCCTCCCCAAATGGGGCTACTCTAGTAATTGTTTTTCCTAAACCCATTAAATTTGAGTTTGATATTACTGCAATTTGTCCCGTTTAACCCGAACCCTCATGGCGTATACTCGTTTCGTCCGAGAAAGATAGTTCAATTTGATTTTTAATGGTCAACATAACTGATCTCTGACCAAATATTAATGTTAATCAAGTCAATCCTAGTGAAATTCTAATAATTGTTATTGATAAATCATTAAGTGGTTTACAATGACAATTTTTAATTTATTGGGATGATTTGATCGACATTTATGTTTGGTCATGCCCACTTGTGTTGACCATAAAAAAACAAATTAGACTATCGTTCTGGAAAGCAGGTAGTTGTTGTGGAATAAGCCTTCCAACCCAAGCAAATCGCAAGAAATCAATAGCCCACAAACAAGCACAAGAAATAAATAACCCAAAGCAAAAGACAAAAGAACACAAGAAATTGTTTACCCAGTTCGTCAATATTTTTGACTACGTCTGGGGGTACTACCAAGCCAGGATCTTGCACTATAATATGTAAATATGAAGTTACAATGAGTTATGGGGCGGAACCCTGCTTATATAGCCAACCTAGAATAAGCCCTAAACCTAGAATGAAAAGAATTCCTGAAAAGACCTTGAAAAAACATCAATTTCCTGTCCAGGTGCATATTCGGTCGAATGCCTAAGCCTATTCGCCCGAATATGCTTTACGTCGGAAATTCACCTTTAAGACAAACCCAAGTATTCGGCCGAATGTATACCTATATTCGGCCGAATATTTCCACTGCTCAAATTTTCCAATTTTCACCTCTTTTCTTCTCCTATTAGGATCTCTATTCCAACAATCTCCCACCTAGAGATCAACCGCGTATACAAGCCCTGTATCCGTCTTCAACTCATCTTTAGTGCCATAGTGCTCACCTCGATCATGGTAGTGCCGTCCTCATCTCCTATTCTCCAAGCCCCGTTGAAGCTATGCATAGCTTCAACTTATCAAGCTTTACAACCTTGGTCAACATGTCAGCCGGGTTCTCCGATCCTTGAATCTTCTCTAGCCTTAAGATCTTCCTCTCCAAAAGATGTCTGATGTAATGAAACCTCAGCTCGATGTGCTTCGTCCTAGAATGAAACGCTGGATTCCTAGCCAAATGTATTGCACTCTGACTGTCACTGTAGAGAGCATTACCACTTCGCGTCTTCCCAAGTTCACCCAAGAAGTTCTGCAACCATACCATCTCTTTACTTGCCTCTGTAACTGCCACATATTCTGCCTCCGCTGTAGACTGAGCCACGATCTTCTGCAATTTAGAAGCCCAGGAGATAGCCGTACCACCCAATGTAAACACATAACCCGTAGTACTTCTCCTCTTAAAATGGGACGGAGGGAGTATACTTTTTGGCCTTAAAAGTAACATTATTGTTTTTCTTCCTGTTCAAGGAGAAAATAATTGTGTTACATAATAAAAAGGAAATGTTCTTGCAAGTTTTAGAGCGGACATGGTGGGGCGTGACGGGGCTTGTTTGGGTTTTGGTTCAATCGGGGAGGCGAGTTGTGATTTAGAGGTTATGAGTAGTAGCAGGTTTGGGAATTGCCAACCCCACCCCACTGCAATTCCTACCAGCCACAATAAATAAACGAGGATCATAATAACCATGTACGTTATTTGTTTGGGGGCTTTTTTCTACAAGTGCTATTCATTAGGTTTATGCTATTATTATGATTTATCATACTTACCCTTCTTACCAAAGTTTCCCACGTATCTCACTGGTTACACTAAGATATCAAAGATACTGGAATTTATTATTCTTCCTCTTCTTTTGAAGATTTAGAGATGCCGGGTAAGAAAGGTTTTGTAGTGAAGCTTGATTTTGCAAAAACTTAATTATAGAGTGGAGAAAATGAATTAAGGGATGTTTTAGATCTTTGAGCTTTTTGTTGGTGAAGATCAATACAACCTCTTTCCTCTTTTTTGGTCTCTTATAGTTATAGGTGACATTTTAAGTAGGTTGTTGCATAGGGGGAGGATGTTGGTTTAATCGAGAGATGTAGATTATGTCGAGATAATGACTCTCATCTGCAATTCGCTCATGACACAATTTTTTCCCTTGAGTAATTATTTTTGAATTGTAAGAATGTTATGGTAGTTCCTCAGGTTTGTGAAATTTGTGAAAGCATTTTAGGACTTGAGAATAATTTGGGGAAGTGTTGTGTTGTAGGGGTCAATAGGGGGAGGAAGATAGACTCATTTGATTGGTTGTCGGGCTTTGTCTTGGACACTATCTCCGTCCCATTTTAAACTTCAAAAAAATTTTGAGTTCAAGAATTAAGAAAAATGTGATGTGTTGTGAGTGTAGATGGTTTGGTAGGAGAGAGAAAGTGGGGTAGGGAATAGTTAGTGGGTTGTTGTTGTGAGTATGACAAGTGAGACCCACAAATAAAGAAGTATAAAAATCATTCCTTTTTGGGTTTTGAAGTTTAAAATGGGACAACCAAAATGGAACTTTTTGAAGTTTAAAATGGGGTGGAGGGAGTATATGGGTTCCTCCTGGAGGTATGAGATTCCGTTGTGGAGAGAGTAAAAAGGTGTCTTGCTAGTTAGAAGCAAGCTTATTTCTTTTTTTGGATGGCATACTACCCTATTTCGTGCGTGCTTCTCGATGATAGCTCTCTATTTTCTCTAATTTGAGTCCAGGTTAGGGTGACAAGGGTGGCAGAGGATATTGAGAGGATCACGAGGAATATTATTAGTGCCAATGGTGCCACTATCTGTTCCGTTCCTTGACTTGTTTCAGGGTGGGGATTGGGGCTCAGATTCAAGTTTGGTTAGATGAGTGGCTAGGTAACTTCTCATTGCACCAGTTGTTTCCTCTACTCTATCGGTGTTCTTAGTTCATTTGGCTCTTATTCTAGCTTTATTTATTGGGGAGGAGACCAAAATTCATGGGACTTTCATTTGTTTTGCAATATTAAAGATCGTGAATCTGTGGAGGTGAGTGCTCTTATCAATTCGTTATCTTGTGATTGGTTGTCACACAACCTTGATATTAGAATTTAGGCTCTTGAAGACTCGGTCAATTACTCTTGTAAATCTTTTCTGCAGTTTCTAATTCGTAGTCCCATTCCTCCTCTCTGTTATTTAGAAGTAAAACGTTCCCGGCAATATCACGGCCTTTATGTGGATTTTAGTTCTTGTAAAAATCATCCTATGCACATTGATCTTAATATTGTACTACCTTCTTTTCATATGTAAAAAAAGAGTTATTAATAAAGTTAATATTAATGATATGCTTCCAATTGGTCCGCTTCCCAAGTGTATTTCGCCAAACTGCTGGGTGAATTGCAAGCTTTTAGATTGAGTCGTATGATCAAATATTTCTCCAATATACTGTTGCTCGCTTTTTTGGGAGCTGTTAGTTGAGGTGTCTGGGGAAGATTGGATGTGCCCTTAGTTGTGTGAACTCTTGTTTACAGATTCGTTTCCGAGGCTTCGGGAGAGATAATGATGTAGTCCGATTATGGGAATGTGGGGTTTCAGCTACTTTTTCGGTGTTTGTGGATGGAAAACAACAAGATCTTTAGAAATCATCATGCCCCGCATCTTTTATTATGGTATCCGAATGCTTTCTTTAGCTTCTCTTTAGGCATCAGTGAAGACAGCCTTTCCGGGATTGTCAAACTCTAATCGGAAGCATCACTGGCTGATGTTACTATGGAGTTTTGTTTGTTTATGTTGTCTTTTCTTTCTTTTTGTGCATTTTGATGGACAGCTTGTCCATCTCTTGTATATACTTCTATTTAATTAATATACCTTTTTTTCTTATAATGAAGTAACAATTAAAATGCAATGTTGTCCTGCGTGCCGTAATTTATTAAAATTTGTTCTTTTGTACGGTGTACTAGGGTTGATGCTAGTTTTGACTCCTTTCTTCGTTTTGCTTTTTTGATTTTGAACAGGTCATTAGTGGTGATGCTGTATATTATTTCCATGACATGATTGTTGAAATGAAAAGCTGGGGCTACCAAGAAGGAAAAACCCTTTTCGGGTTTGGGTATGATTTCCGGCAAAGCAATAGGTAAATCAGAAAATATGTATAGCACATGATTTTTTGCACATTCTCACATCAATACATTTAACTTATCTTATAGTTCATTGACTTATTCATTGGGGTGGAAATGATAGGACAGTTCTTGTATTTTTTTTTTCCTTCCCTTGATGGGGATATATGGATATATGGATATATGGACATATGGTCGTAGTATTTGTGTTTAGTATCTGGTTCAATGGGAGAAGAATATCATCCGGTTGCTATTGTTTTGAGGTGTAATGTTTTTTGTGTCCATTTTATTGTGTATCTGAATATGACTTTGAGGTTTTAAACTGTTGATAAGGAGGCTTACAATAGTTTGTTAATTAACTTCTAACCCCATTTGTGACTTCATGAGCATCATAGATGTGTGGGATCCATGACATGCGGCTGACATGAGATTAATTAACTTTTGATATATTTGTAGGAGTTGGATGTAGAAGCTCCTTGGGTTCATGAATTTTTTATAAGAACTTTGACCTTCTAGTGCTTTCATGGTGGCTTGAATTGGTAGCTAGGGTTGGTTTATTATTCTGGGCGGGGTGGGATTATTTCAGGTCTACTAATAGGTATCTTCAGGGGAAGACATGGTAAATAAGAGATTTATTGATGTTTTTTCTCTTTTAATCTTTTTTTGCCTTCAGTGCTTCCCAGCAATCTGGGGTAGGCAATCAAAGTGGGTTTATCATTGAGGGGATTTTAAGACATACTCAGCAGGTTAATTCTGGGGGAAACATGGTATAAATAAAGACATATTACTATTAGTCTGTCTCTCGATGTCCTCGTACCCCCTCGGTGGCTCTATCGTAGGTTAGTTTGCATTTAATTGTGTGCACGTTGGCATATTTAGGATTTATCATGACGATCATATTTTTCTTTGGTTGATGACATTGTTTCACATGTTGCTGTCATATCTTTATTGCATATACTGAATAAAGCTTTGGTTTGTGAGAGTGGCCACTCATATTTTTTTGGTCTATATATTCTTAGCATCTTTATTTGTGGATATTGTATATTAGTGAAGTACTCATTTTGTACCTTACCTATACACCTTTTTTCCTTTTGGTCACTAAATGATTATTATTTTCATTTTGGTCACTTATGTTTGTAAGTTGCATATTATGTAGTCCTTCCGTCCAATAACCATCTAAGTACCGTTAATTCCACTGATGTGGCATGGTGACATACTTGATTTTGTTTGCGTGGCTAGAGTGTTTCTCAGTTGGCTTATAGTTGATCATTTTGTGGAAGTAGCTCAATGATAAAATACATTGTTACTTGAATGTGATTGATTACTCCTTGGAAATGGGATGAAAATTCTGAAGTTGCTAAAATAGGTGGTCTTTCCATTTCGGAAAGTTGTCTGGTTTTGAGTCCTCACTTTTCAGCTGGATATACAAGAATATTCTTTCCTTTCCGTTTGTTTCCTGCTGTTCAATGTTATGAACTGTCAGAAATTAATTTTATATGATTTGTTACCTTCTTAATAACGAAAAAAGAAAGAACGATGGTACTATTGTAAGCAGCCTTGTCCGTTGGATATTGTTTCTAATGGAACACCAAGCCAAATCTGATAAATGAAATGTTTAAGCTGTTGGCCGTAGCATTGGTTTGATATACTCCCTCAGTCCCGGAAAGTTAGTAGTACCTCTTTTTTCATTGCTAGTTTGAATGAACTTTGCAACGATTTAGGGTACTTTTAATTGTCCTAATGATAATCTAAAACTTGCTATTGATTATCAATAGCAAGTTTTAGATTATCATTAGGACAATTATAAGTAACTTAAATTATTGCTCAAAGTTCATTCAAACTATAGCTATGAAAAAAGAGGGACTAACTTTCCGGGACAGAGGGAGTATCTTTTCTGGGGATTATGGTCAATATGTTTAGTGTCCTAGGAGTTTGCTTTGTTTTATTTTTGCTTTTTATAATTTTGGCCCTGTATATGGCCTCCATTTCAGACCCATCTGTCTAGGTATTTATTGGAGTATTGGACAACTAAATATGTTTCTGGAACCTGTCCTCTCTCACTTTAGTTTCTCTGTTTTCCTTCTTTCTTATTTTTCTTTCTAATTGGATCGCTATTCCTGTATATTTGGACATTCTTTTGCCCTCTTAGTTAGTCTTCTTTTTCTATCAAAAGAAAAAAATAGATTTTTTTTTTTGATTTTCATCAACTCAAGCTTTGTTGAACATTTTTGGAGAATAGAAACGGAAATTCTTACAAGGACACTAGTGTAACATGACCCAGTATCTGACTTTGTTTTCATTAAAGATGCATGTCTTTTGTTTGTTGGTGGTTTGTCTCAAATGATTAATAGTTATTGTCACACTAATTCTTTTTCTCTGTAGGTTTGAAGAAACATTGAATCGCCTTGCTGATAAGTTGGAGTCAGTTTACTCTGCATCAGGGGGAAAACGGATAAACATAATTACTCATTCTATGGGCGGACTTCTTGTCAAATGTTTCATGAGCCTGCACAGCGATGTAAATCCACATTCCTTTCATATGCTTCAATGTCTTTTAATTCCTTCACCTCTGTCTGTCTCTCGCTGGCATTCCTTACTATCTTAAGATGTAAGGCCAACTTCATATGATGTGTAAGTGATTGCCTTTATGGTGGTGATCTTTTATTTTGCAGATATTTGAGAAATATGTAAAGAATTGGATCGCAATTGCTGCACCATTCCAGGGTAAGTGAAACCATTTTTCAACCAAGGCAAGTGAAGAAAAGTGGTTTTAAGAATTAGACATGCATTATTGAGGTTACTGATTTTCGTACTTATTTTGATAGAAAATGATTTGTATCCTCACAAGTTCTGAATCAATACCTGAAGAATTACATTAGAACTCGTATCTATCTCAATATACTGGAATTTCTTGCAAGATGTCAGCTTTGATCTTTTGGTAGTTTGTGTCCTAACAAACTTGCTTTTAGTTTGAACCTTTGAACTTCTATATGTGCTAGTATGATTTGTACCTGAACTGTGGTTTCAACTCACCTTTCATAATTGCTGTAACCAAACAACATTTCTATTATTGAATGATCCTCATTCTCGTGAGTTATATCTTATGCTTTTAACGTGTACTTGATCAAATAATGACAGGTGCACCTGGGTATGTTACATCTGCCTTCTTAAATGGAATGTCATTCGTGGAAGGGTGGGAGCAGAATTTTTTCGTATCCAAGTGGAGCATGCATCAGCTGGTATTTTTTGTCGTTGTTTACTTCCCTTTTTTGTTTTACTGAAATAGTCAGTTTTATATTTTTATTTCTTCTCTAGGTGCAATTCCGAAATTTGAGGTCAAATGACAAAAAGATTCATTTTACACTCGTAAATTCCAGTTTTCCGCACGATACTTTTTTAACTGTTTAACTCCATCCCTGCCAAATCGAGTCTTTCTATTATTGTTTTTTCTTAAAATTTTAGGATTTTGACTTTTAGGCCGTTTTAGTTGTATAACGCTTGCATAAATATCCCTAGTGTTCTGTCATGTTGCTAGTGAACTTTGGAACATGACTGATAGCAAATGTGAATTAGTAACTTCATAGAAATTGGACGCTAAATTTTCTTAAACACACGCATTAAGGGCAGGGGGAAGGAGCATTCTTCTGTGTACATGAAGTTATTTAATTTTATTTTGATGAGTTGAAACAATGGATGTAAAGTTGATCTGGCATCTGCATAAAATATATTTGAATTTGAAAGGAGTTTGTTAAAGAAGGCCTAAGTTTGATGCTTCCAAGTATTTGTGAAAGATTGTAGAATTACGATTGTTCTGATTTGAGTTCTAACTTTGTTACTCCATCCGTCCCAGAATAAATGCCGACTCTCTCTGTCCCATAATAAATACCCACTTTCCTTTTTGGTCCATCCGAAAATGAATGCCGCGTTTCTAAACAGGGGGAGAGATTTAGTGTAATTTACAAGTACACAGGCAATGTACAAGCAAGTTAAACACATATCTTTAAAATGTTGACAAGTCAAATGGAACATTTTTTATGGGACGGAGGGAGTATTATTGTTAGTATTCCTCCTGTCCCAAGGTTCGTCCACGGAGGGTGAGTCAGGGCCTAAGATCAGGCCGAAAGTCGTAGTCGATGGACAACAGCCAACAGGTTAATATTCCTGTACTACCCATTGTTGGTCCCGAGGGACGGAGGAGGCTAGGTTAAAAGATGTCCCATTTAACAAGTTATTTTTTTTGCATATTGAGATCCTTCGTTTCAACTAGAGCTGTCAATTCGGAAAAACGGGACGGGACGAAACTATGAAATCCCGCAATATTATGGGACGGGACGTCCCAATTTTTTCGCGGGACGAAAAATCCTCGTCCCGTCCCATCCTACCTCGGGACGCGGGACAATTCGGGACAAATGCGGGACAAGAAGACGCTAATATTATAAAACTAAAATCTAACTAAGATGATGCCAAAACATTAAATTTAAACATAAGATTAATCTTTTACAATCCAACAAGATCAAAATTCTTATTAAAAAAATTAACTTTAAAATTAAAATTAAAAAATGCGGGACGTCCCGTCCCATCCCGTCCCGCGTCCCGAACGGGATGTCCCAAATAGGCCCGCTTTTATACGGGATTAGAATATACTATCCCATCCCGTCCCATTTATATGGCGGGACGGGACGTCCCCGACGGGACGATCCCAAATTGACGGCTCTACTTTCAACCAAGAAATCACTTAATGACCCTCAAAATTTCCATCTTTACCCTTCTTTCCCATATTAAATGTCAGCCTTTACACGCCTCACCTACACTTGTTTCTTCTTCTCATCTATTCACTCGTAATGGTTCACCTTCCAGGCATTCATCCACAATCCACAACATACTTTTTTTCTCCTCCTTTACAAATTGCAACTGATCTTTCTTTCTAGCAGTTTAGAAGCAGAAAAATTGAAAAATCAAGTTTATTTGTTCGAGAATCAAAACTTAACAGATCCTTCAAAATCGGGGTTGATTTTTTGGATTTTTCTTACTAAGAACAATAGCAGTCGGAGTATTGTGTTTTTCTAGGGGTATATTGTTACTGATAATTTTTTATTTGAGTTTTGAGAAGAAATTTTTCATTGGGTTTTGAGAAGAAATTTTTGATTAGTGTTTTGAGAAAAAAATTAGGATTATGATATGTCTTGTACGTGAAGAAAAAAAAATAGGAAAAGGCTAATGAGAAAGTTGTCTAAGATATATTGTTACTGGGTTATTGTATTTGATTATTGATTTGGGTTTTGAAAAGAAATTGAGAATTTGCCAAAGTCCTGCATACAGAGAATAGGTGTTGCATAGGAAAGGGGAAAAGGGATTAGAGAGAGAAAGAAGACAAGATATTAATGGGATCAAAGGGTAATATGGTCCGCGAAAGGAAAAAAACTTCAAAACGTCAATTATTTTAAACGCTTCTCCACTCATAAAACTTCTATTATAATGAAACGGAGGGAGTACTTATGTTTCTATTTGTTTGCTGTCACTTCTAGTAACACAACTTGTTTGGTGCAATACGAATGAGAATTCATGAACCCAAATAATAATGTTACATGTCAAAGTATTGGAACCATACTATCTTTTTGGGACAAACTAAAATAGAAAGTGAGACTATAATTTGGTACAAAGGTCAAGTATCACTTCTAACGCATAAGCCTGTTACTCCCTTGTCCCGGAATAAATGTCATACTTTCCATTTTAGTTTGTCCCAAAATAAATGTCGTCTTACTAAAAATAGGGTATGAAGTTTGGTGATCTTCCTATAGTACACATTCTAATTAAGCACAAGCATTGCAATGTCATAGGAGATATCACTCTACCCATATGAATAATTGGGGCAATCAAGGAAACATAACTAAAAGCTTAAAAACATTGACTTGTCAACCATGACATTTATTCCGGGACATAGGGAGTATTTAAGTGTGGCTGTTTAGGTTGAGCATGCTCTGTTTTGAAATCCAAATGACAATCACTAGAATAACTTTGTATTGTCTTCAGCTGATTGAGTGCCCATCGATATATGAGTTGATGGGTTGTCCAGATTTTACTTGGCAACATGTTCCCTTCTTAGAGATTTGGAAGAAGAATCAGGATGTTAATGGAAACTCTAACATCATGTTGGAGTCCTACTCCATTACGGAGGCTGTATCAATCTTTACTCAAGCACTTTCGGGAAACATGGTGAGTTCTGTGTAAAATGCTATCTACAGTAATTCTCAGTGATCGCTTTCAATTTATTTTCAGTCTACATCTAATATGACATTTGATACTATTCTTATCTGGTTCCCTTATTGCTCCACATGATATATGGTCAAACCATCTCAATGAATTGTCGTTTTACCTCTTATTAAACTAAGTCGTCGTCTCATTGTTAGTAGAAGGGTTGTAGCATGTATGCTTATATGGCTGGCACAAACAATTAATCATACGCATTTTTCACATTACTGCCTTAACAGGTCAATTATGATGGGGCTGACATTCCCTTACCCTTCAACTTACAAATCTTGAAATGGGCTAATGAGACAAGAAAGGTCTTATCTTCTGCCAAGGTTCCACCTCAAGTTAAATTCTACAACATATATGGGACTAATATTGAGACGCCTCATAGTGTGTGGTATTACTTCCGCTTTAATTTTTGAATTAAGATTGTTAAATATTGCCATCCCATGGCATTCTTAGAAAATCCATGGTTTGAAACCTATATAATCTTTTTTATAAGTTTCATAAATACCCCCTCTAAAGGCATAATCAGTGAGTGAAATGTGTTGCAGTTATGGAAGCGGAGACAAGCCTGTTACAGACCTACAACAACTGCACAATCTCTCGGTAATGATACTTTACTGAATTGTGGGCAAGTGTCGATGTGACACTATTTATATTTGAACGATTTTATGGGTCCACAAAAGTATGCAACTAGTTTATTTGATATATTATGGCTAAAATTGGATCATAATGTAAATTTGAAGTTCAAATTTTAATGGGGACTCCGCAAGTCACCATAGTTGTTTATGCTTTTATCAAGGCAATCTATTAGTTTTCCTTGCATTTTGGAATGGATTTTGTGTCGCAATCTCAAATTTGCAGCTAACTAATATGTGTTTACACATTCACAGGCCACATACATATGTGTTGATGGTGATGGGACAGTTCCTATGGAATCTGCAAAGGTATTACGTGATTCTCAGTTTCTATCATTTTTTTTATCTGCATGTCGTTTAGTTTGTTGTTTGTTTCAATCATAAGGAAAGTTGGCTGTCTTGTGGTCAGTTACTTCTCACTGTTTTTGGTACCTGAAAACAATTTTTGCATTTTCCGATATTTGGTATAGATGGAAAAAATGGCCTTCTTCCAAATCTATTTAAAACTATAACCACTCTTCCCTGCTTGTGTTTGATAATATTTATAACCACTATATATAGTGAAGGCACCTTATAGGATGGGGGTCACTTGACCCCCTTTACTTTTTGAAAATTTCACTTTAGTGCCTTTGAAAAGGTGATTTTTGGTAATTTTGACCCCCTTTAGTTTTGGTAAACTTTGTACTATGATATCATTTTTACCCCCTTGCATGCCAAATTTATAAATAGTACGCATATTTTTTATTCTCTTAGCAATCCTGACTCACTATGCAATTTTCCTGGCTTTGCCACTGCATGTACACGCACGCACGCACGCACATACATAATCATATCTTCATATGTTGGCTGCACAGGCGGACGGACTGGAAGCAGAAGCAAGGGTTGGGGTACCTGGGGACCACAGGGGAATCCTTTGTGAGCGTCATGTGTTTCGTATCCTCAAGCATTGGCTGAAAGCTGATCACGATCCATACTACGATCCTGTCAATGATTACGTGATCCTTCCCACTCTGTTTGAAGTTGAAAAACGTCAAGAAAAGGGTCTACAAATTACTTCCCTCAAAGAGGAATGGGAAATTGTTGCACAAGAAGACCAAGATGGTGCTAGTATGAATCCGATGGTGGGTACAATATCAATATCTCAAGAGGGGGTGGTGGATAAATCAGTGCAGGAAGAGGCACATGCCACTGTTATTCTTCACCCCCAAAGTGGGGGAAAGCAGCACGTTGAACTGAATGCCATGAGCATTTCGACGGGCGCTTAAGCAAGCTTGCTTCTAACTTTGTGGTGGGGAAGTGATTCTGATTTGTAAATTTGTCTTGTAAATAAATAAATTAATAAATGTAGTTTTGAGATTACTTGTATCATAAATTAAAATTGTGGGTGATAAGAAAATGTGTTAACGCGTATATAGTTAATATTGCAAATAATGATGGTAATACTTTACAGTACACTGTTTGCTAGACTGGACTCTATATGTTGATTTCTCATGAATTTCTATGTAGACATTGTTGGTGAAGCTGCATTTTGAGATCCCAAACTCAGTTTTGTGTGGGAAGAAGGTTTTGAGAAGTGATGATAAATATTATGTGGCGAAACGTTAAAAATAGGCATCATGGTAGTAAGCAATAAGGGCATTGGCTGAGCTTAGTAGGAGATTCTCTGGGTTTCAAATTTGACTGAAACTACCACTTGGATCTGGAACCTACATGCTACCGCACCGGGTGCATTTCCCCAAGGATGTCCTAAAGTTCCTCCCCCGAACTGTAGTACGGAATACAAATCCAAGGGGAAAAGGGTCATGTCCAAACAAATACCACACCACTTCAGCCCCACTTGACTTTTAACTTGCACTGCTTTGGTAGCTTTCTTGAAGCCACCGGATTATGGAACACAATTTAAAATATTTGATGGTGGGTAGAGAATATGGCAAAGAGGAGAGGGAGGGTAGGGGTCTTTTTTTGGGGGGTGGGGGTGGGTTGGTGTGTGTGGGTTGTGGGAGACGGGGAAGTCGAAGTGAGGGGAGGAGTGGAAGAGGGAGGGGGTTTGATAAAGGGTAATTTGGTTCAAAAAGTGAAGGTCTCATAATGCTTCAAAATTTCGCTCACAATTTGCGAATTGGGGCTTGGATATGGAGTCACATCCTCGCAGCGAGTAGATGTGATTTTAGACATCCGAGATTGTCTAAGAGGCGAAACTATTATTTTACTAAAAGTAGGATTTTAATTTTGTATTTTCACATTTTTTTTGTTCGTTTTTCATTTATTGTTAGTGAGCTTCGTTCTTGAGTATTTAACTAGGTCATTATATATAGGCATGTTAGGAGTAATGGAGGAGATTGGGGGACTTTTTTTGGTATTTTAAGAGTTTCATTAGTCAGGAGTAGGGATGGCAATCTATCCGAACCCGCTCAGTATCCGGGACAGTCCGCTCCGTAGCGGGGCGGGTTTGGTAGTCTTTTTTCAAAACCCGGCGGGTTGCGGGTCGGGTTTGGTTGCACACCCCAATCCGTGGGCCCCCGCCCCACATACTAATATATGCAGTAAATTACTATAAATGTGTGTTTAATTGTATACGTTGGGTGTGAATGGGATGGGTGAAATTATTAGATTGAGCTTAAATTTGATACAATGTTGTAACCGTGTTGTAATTGTATATTGTTGGGTTGTTGGACTCTTTAAAGGCTGGGCTAAAGCCCAAAAAAAATTGTGATTATGAACCATACATGGCGGGGCGGGGCGGATATGGGTTTACTAGTTGGCGGGGCAGGGCGGGTTCGGTATAAGGGGAGTTCCTTGAGGGGCGGGTCCGGTTTTGGTCAAACCCGCCCCTTATCCGCCCCGTTGCCATCCCTAGTCAGGAGGTCATATGGAGTGGTTTTTTTTTTTTTTTTTTTATGGGATATTGATCTGGGGCAAATCTGTTCATGACATATAGCAAATGTGTTGAAGCCTCATATATCCCACATCAACTTGGAGAGTAAAATTGATTAACTATATATATTGGCTAACCACACCTTTTAACAAGGCCTTTTAAGAGGATGAGGACCCAATTCTAATATGGTATCAGAGCCGGCCCAAGTTGATGATAGGCTTGAGTTAACCCGTGTTGGGTGCCCATATTGGGTTTGAATTGATCCGTGGTGGGTTTGAGTTGATAATAATAATGCCGGCGTAATGATGATCCACGTGTAAAGCCCATAGAATCGGCCTACACGTGAGGGGGCGTGTTGAAGCCTCATATATCCCACATCAACTTGGAGAGTAAAATTGATTAACTATATATATTGGCTAACCTCACCCCTTAACAAGGCCTTTTAAGGGGATGAGGACCCAATTCTAATATAGTTGGAGAATAAGGTGGATCGAGATCGAGCCGGACCAAGTCAAAGATATACGAGATCGAGATCAAACCAAACCGAAGATATGCACGAGATCAAGTTGAATGGAATAAGGAGATTGTGTATATCTCTAGTAAATATTATGATCTTTTTTTTTTTTTTTTTAATAATGTTACCTTATTTAGTGGATGTAAATTAGGAATATAGTATTTATCAAGTATTAGTGTTTAGGTTTGTGTATAAATAGATGACTTATGCTATTGTAAATTTTTGAGAATGAATAAACAATATTACCATCATACTCCTCTCCCCACACACGATTTCTCAACATGGTATTAGAGCCTCCGATATGGAGGGCCTGGTTACTCATATGCTTCCGCAATGAAATCGCCGTTGCTATGATCGGCAACATGGCGGAGAAGAACAAATGACGGGAGGATCCCATGGAAGCCTCTTCGCGGCACAGGAGGTGCACGACAAATGCGTTGAGGAGGGACCCGTTCATGAAGACCAGAACCAGAAACGCTGGAGACAAGAAATCACGGCTACGTGAATAGCAGCTTGTGTTGAAATAATCTTGGTTGCATGACGAGCAGCTTGTGTGTTGAGTTGTTCAGACACTTGTGTGATCATTTTGGCAAACAAGTGACTGAGACGGTTTTTTTAATCCCCGTTATAAATGTCATATTCGCAAGTTAGAAATCTAAGTTGTAGATCCTCCAACTTGAGGGGGGGGGGAGTTGGAGAATAAGGTGGATCGAGATCGAGCCGGACCAAGTCAAAGATATACGAGATCGAGATCAAACCAAACCGAAGATATGCACGAGATCAAGTTAAATGGAATAAAGAGATTGTGTATATCCCTAGTAAATATTCTGAATATATTTTGTTAATAATGTTACCTTATTTAGTGGATGTAAATTAGGAATAGAGTATTGATCAAGTATTATGGTTTAGGTTTGTGTATAAATAGATGATTTAGGCTATTGTAAAATTATTAACAAAATAAGGTAACATTATTAACAAAATATATTCAGAATATTTACTAGAGATATACACAATCTCCTTATTCCATTCAACTTGATCTCGTGCATATCTTCGGTTTGGTTTGATCTCGATCTTGTATATCTTTGACTTGGTACGGCTCGATCTCGATCCACCGGACCAAGTCAAAGATATACGAGATCGAGATCTAACCAAACCGAAGATATGCACGAGATCAAGTTGAATGGAATAAGGAGATTGTGTAAATCTCTAGTAAATATTCTGAATATATTTTGTTAATAATGTTACTTTATTTAGTGGATGTAAATTAGGAATAGAGTATTGATCAAGTATTAAGGTTTAGGTTTGTGTATAAATAGATGACTTAGGCTATTGTAAATCTTTGAGAGTCAATAAACATATATTATCATACTCCTCTCCACCGATATATTTCTCAACAAAATGTCAGGAATTTTTTAAGCAAATTGATATGGTTGAAGAGCCTTTAATCTTTTTGTCAGTCACTTTATTGATCTTTTTCAAGATTGTGAGCATAAGATTCAGCAAATATGAAAGAATTAGGGAGAAACTGAACTTTAAGAAAAATGTCTTGCATTTTCAGAATCGACCATAAGGTTTTATATAACCTCATTTTCACGTTGTTGATCAAATTTTATTGAGTATTGTCCTACTTTTATATAAATTTAATAATTATAATAAAGTTCTTAAAACTTTTTTTTTTGTAGTAATTTTAATAATGCATCAATAATAATTTTGTTAATATCATCAACTCTTTATAAAAGTTGAATCAAACTGATAATAAAAGTTAAATTGAAACTATCTTTAAAGCAAATACATTTTAGACTTGTAATAATGCACAAGGATTTGAGAGGGTGTTATATATAAGAATTTGGACACTTGGACGAAATAAAAGATCTCTTGTTGTATTTTAATTTAGATAAAAAAAAAATTCAAATTCTCAAAAAGAAAGTAAACAAAAGGATGAATAAGCATATTCCACCGTAATATTCTTGTGTGTATTACTGCATATAGTATTTAAAGCAAATAACAACGCTTCAAAATCAAAAGACAATTTACTTTTACTTCTCAAACATGAGTTGTTCAATGAGAATAATCTCTCTTTACCTACTCATTTTTTTATTTTGTTTGGTTTACCCAACAACATCTTTTTGTTTCAATCAGGAATGGAAGATGGACATAATAAGTGGAATGCCTAAAGACATTTCGTTTCATTTACATTCTGGAAAAGATCATGGCATGCATCTCCTCCGTAGTGGTGAGGAGTACAAGTGGAGGTTTTGCGGTAATTCAGTCACAACACTTTGGTTTGCACATTTTTATTGGGGTAGAAAACAAGCTGTTTTTGATGTATACAATATATCAAAGGTATATCATATTTGTCATGGACAACAACATTATCAATTCGCATGGTGGTTGGTAAGGCCGGAGGGATTTTACTTGGGGTGTGAAAATAAACCATTTCCAGATGATGTTTGGAAGAAAATGAATGAGTGGAGTTGAAAATACTAATGTACCTTGTTGGGGGTATGTATGCGAGGCATGCTAATAAGGAGTTTCTTGTGATGTAATTCCTTTAGTTGCGTGAATAAATTCAAATTTTCTTTTAGTGTTAATTCTTTATGCCGCCTAGAGCCCTTAACGCTATCCAATATCTTTAACAAAAGTTAATAGATCTAACAAATTTAACAAATACTAACAAAGTGTCGATAGACCTTCACAATGATCGACACCATATTTTAGAGACTTTAACGCTATCCAATATCTTCAACAAAAGATAATAGATCTAACAAATTTAACAAATGTTAACAAAGTGTTGACCATATTTGAATTACAACTTCGTTAATTAGACCTAAGAAGTAAAGGCAAGCCTTACTTGCCACAAACTCGTTATGCTACATAAAAACCACACACTAGTCCAATGAGCACACACCTCTGATCGCTTGACTTGCCACTAACTCATCCAAATATTCTTGAAAACTCACTCTTCAAATTTTAAGAAGCACTTTTCAATCAAACTATGAAAACCTTGCTCCAATAACGCTACTTAATTTCATGGATGAAATCGACCTACAATCTGTTCCGTCATAACAAATGGATATCAAATGTTCAAAATGAGAACAGTATGAACAATTAAATTCACAAACACGTGATAATAATAATAATGCGCTTGTCAGTATAAAAAGAGAGAGTATTATTTAACAATAGTACCGACATTTATATTAAAATGGTGGTTTTGTAGAGTTTTTTTTATTAATGTATGTAGAATTTATTAGTATATCTGTATTTATGCTTTATAATGTACTCACTCTATTTCAAAATGATGATCTGATTTTTTTTGTTTGTCCCAAAAAATTAGTTTTATTTCCAAAATTAATCTTCAAAATCATTGAAGTTTCAAAACTTTCAATGTTACATTAAAATGTTTGGATAACAAACGAAACTATTAATTTAAGATAGATAGAGCCGTGGCAAGCCACTTGAGGCTAATGGGGTTAATTTTGAAATTGTGTCATTTTCACCTCTTTAAACTTTGAAAAATTGCATTTTTATCATAAAAAATAGTTTTTTTAGCCCCTTTATTTTTTTTGAAAATACTACTATTATATTACAATTTCGACCTCTTCATATACATTGAGATAGAGTATCACTTAAAAAAATTTAAGGACATCACCTGGAGTAAACTAATAAATATTTTTGGGAAAAATACTAAAAACACCCTCTAAAAAAATTTATATCCAAAAAATTCAAAAAATATTTCTTCAATCTAAAAAGTCCTAAAATTAAATTATCGATACCAAAAAGTCTAAACATTAACGAATTTACTAATGTAAAATGTTTGAGTATTCATATTAGTAAAAAATTAAATTTCTTTTCAATTAATGACATATTACTAATACAAAAGCTTTTTGCAATGCAAAATAATTTAATTGTAATATTCTTAGATATAATAACAATATAATAGTTATAAAAACAACAAATATATTTAATTATTATTATTATTATTATTATTATTATTTTAGTTAATTAATAATTTTTAATAATACAATTAATAATCAAAGTAATAAGAATGAAAAACAATAATAAATGTGATATTATTGAAAAGAATATCATCATAATTTTTATTATTTCTATGATATTACATAATAATAAAAAAAACTTAAAGAAGCACTTTGAAATTACTTCTCTATTATATCAAAAATTCACATTTTTATTATTAAATATTAGGTAATTAACTAATAATGATAATAATGATTATTTTTTGTTGTTGCTATTATTATTATTTTATTATAATTATTTCACGTTGTATTTTTTTTTTAATATTTCCTAACTTGTCATTAAATGAAAAGAAAGTTAAGTTTCTAATAATATGAATGTTCAAACTTAACGACATTAGTTAAATAGTTAACGTTTGGACTTTTTGGTATTAATAAGGGTTTTTTTACCAATAAGACCCTCTTAGAAGGTGGAATTTGCCAATAAATACAAACATTTTCATATTCTACCTTAGGGTCCCTGGGTTGAAATCAATTTTACCAATAAATCCCTTGCACTTTTAAATGCCAAAATATCCCAAACCCAATAAAACCACCTCCCATCCCCTCTTCAGTCATTCAACGCACCCAAACTCACAAGTCACTTTCTCTCTCTACACGCGATCCCTCGCGTTCTAATCTCAGGAACCCCGTCCCCCACCTACGGCGAAGCCCTCCGACACATCTCTCACCTCCGGTGAACTCTCCCCCTCCGACCACCCTTCCCATCGCCATCACCGGCCATCCTACTCCGACCGTTTTCTTCCCCTGAGCCAAAAACCGTCTTCTGTAGATCCGGCCATCACACCCCTCCCCTCCCCTCCCCACCTCCGGCCAGTCATAGATCTATCCTCTCCGTCCTGATCCGACTTCGTTTGTCCAAGAACCCCCCTGATATGCAGCAAGAAATGACTTGGTTTTTTGCTAGAGCTTTGATGGGTCAATTCAAGTCGAGTAGGATGAAGCGATGTGGTCGTAGGAATTCTTGGACTATGAGGCTAAGCTGGGTTACAATGGGCGTCTTGTGGGTGATGAGTGAGTTTTTACTCATTTTATTGGATACTTTTATGCTTAATTATTGCTTTGTTATCAAGCTTTTGTTATTTGATTTGGGTATTTTTTTTTTTTCGTTGTCTAGGGTGATTATGTGCTCAATCTACAAGAAAGAGGGACAAAAAGTTCTTAATTGAGTAATGATGCAAAGGCCAGAGACTACTGTGCAAAATCTTGAGAATTCAAGGACCAAACTGCAATTTCTGAAACATAGGGACTGTTCTAAAATTTTTGAAATCCTGAGGACCAAACTGGAAATTGTCAAATTATGAGGAACCTTTGAGGAATTTTGGAATTCAGCCCAAAAATTACACTAAGTTGGAGAAGGAATTTAGTTTCCTAATCCTTTATGATATCTTTTGATTAGTTTATTTAGTTTAGGAATTCTTTCTTAGTTTCCTTTTTCTTTTACAATTCTTTTTTCCTTTTTAGTTTAGGTTTTAGATTTAGTTCTCTTCTATAAATACTAGATTAGTTTTCTTGTATTTTTGATCAACAATGTAGCTCGTAAATATTTGTAACGATTTGCAAGGTTGGAGAGATTTGTTCATTGTCTATGATGAACAATTTCACCAACTACGATTTGGAGGTAACTTTTATCTTTTTTTTTTAAACTGAGGTATTTTTCTTTTCAGTCTTTTTAACTCTATTGATAATTTTACTTGTGATTATTTTAGATCCGTTGCTAGGGTTTGTAGATTTGATCAATCTATTTATCTGTGTTATTGGATCTCTGTTAGAATTTTCTATTTACTGTGCCAGTGTAGAAATTCATTGTAGCATCATTACGATTTTTGCATGTGCCATGGTAAATTGTGAAGTGGGTAAAATTAGACGATTATCTACATGAAATAATTGTAGAAAGAGTTCTTGATCTTAGTTTCTTTAAATCATTAAAGCAATTAATTCTTAGATGTAGACTGTGCCAGTTAGATTTGATTATTGATTAGGGTTTCTAGTGAGTGTGCCACTGCTATTAACTAATCTGAAAGAAGAAACAGAGATTGAAATAAATCTCGTGATCAAGTGAATAGGGTGAAAAGTGAAAAGATGTACCAATGATATTTGAATTAAAGACGGAGATATCTTTTTATTCTGCGATTCCTATCATTTATATGCTTGCTCATGTTGATCGCCTATCTTTTATTTGTCATTAGTTATTTTTATTATGTTTATATAGTTAAATAACTTTGAATTAATCCAAGTCCCTGTGGATCAATCCCTGTGTTTGCATATTGCTATGATGATAGCTCGTGCACTTGCGAAGTATTATAATTTTGTCTGTCAGTGGGTGATGAGGTAGGATACGTTTGCCAATAATTTTAATTGACTAATTTGTTTTTTGCTAAAAACTTGGATCAATTGGGTTTTGATTTTGTGAGAAAAAGATGATATCTTGTTAATTTGTTGACTTGACTTGGTTTCTCCCTATTCCAACTCACCTTTGGTTAAAAATTGAAATTTTATTATGTGAAAAAAGGTGGATTTAATTTGTAGTTTGAGTTCTCACAGTTCTGGTTTCAAAAGCCAAATTAGGTACTTCTTTGTTTATCTTTGGTTAAAATGTCTGTTGATTAAACATTTGATTTCAAGTTTTAATTGTTGGTAGTGGTGCCCTAGGCACGTTTAATAAACATTTTAATTGTTATCAATTATTTCATATCAATAAAGAGATGTTATGATTATTATTGTTGTTCATGTTTACTTATAATAATCTCCGTCCCTAGTACTTGTTAAGCGCTAGTATAAAGGCTAAATGATCATGGGATGATCATGTTAGATTTATGGGTACTTGTTTGGAACAAGGTACTGGACATGACCCGTTGTATGAGATTTATGTCATGGTCTATGTCGTACATATATCTCATATTAGTTATGTCATTTGAATCCTTAGACATGAAGTTATTATAGTCTTCCACATGATGAACATTATGTTTGACATATTCAAACGCTACCTTTAACCGGGTAGTTATAAAGGGTATGATTGGCATAATCGGATTCACGTAGGGAAGAGTAATAAGCTAAATGGATTTGTCCTTCTTCGGAGAGATGTCAAGCTTAGGCCTCTCGTAGGAATGGTGTTGATGAAAATGTTCGGCCGGACTCAAATGAATTGATTAGATCAATGTCATTTGGATTATCAACATATTCGGAATCGAGAAAGTATTGAACAAAACAATTTGACTTGTTGACCATGACTTGTTTCATTGACATCGTGGACAAAAGGATTGTGACTTATTCTAAAAGAATGCGAACTTGTATCTAGTTATACTATTTGGGTAGGTATGACGGTTTGCTAGAACCTAATCATATCTTATGGTTTCATGTTTGAACCCATTGCCAACTTAGTATAATCCTAGAGGGTCACACACAATAGAACGAATCTTAAATAAGGACTATATTGGAATTTTGGAATTTCTGGAAATCTGGACAAGTGGGCGACCGCACAGTTTGGGTTGGGCGGCCGCACAGTTTGGGTCAGATAGTACGAGAAACCTTCCAGATAGATGTGCGACCGCACAAGGGTTTTGGGCGGCCGCACACCCTGTCGGGACTAGTTTCCTAATTTGATTTGGAAAAGAATTTTGGACGGGTTTAGACATAAGTTTCCTATTTGGAATAGGTCTAACTTGTATATAAACAGCCAAATTCGGGCCAGAACATCATCATAGCTTTTGTGCAAGTCTCCAAAGGGTTTGAGAGAGTTTTATTTTGTTCTAAGACATCCTTGATTGAAGAACAAAATAATACACAAAGAAAATTCCATATAGTTCATATTGATTGTGAAAACGTGTTTCACAATTTGGTCTAGCAACCAAGATCAAGTGTTCTTGATATTCGTTCGTGGTGTGGATATCGCTAGAGGGTGAAGCTTATCATCTTCAAAGTTCGTGTTCTTACTTTTGTGATCAAAGCTTCAAGTTCTCCACCAAGATTTAAGACCAAATTCAAAGTCATCAAGGGTTAGTTTTCTAGTATTCATATTGCAAGTATTTGATTCAATCATATGAACGGATCTATGGGCTTTTGGGCTTCATAAATTTTAAATGCTATTTTCCGCTGCGCATGTGTCTACGAAACCCAACAGTGGTATCAGAGCCCCGTTCATGTTGATTATTTCAATACCTAGATCATGTTATGTGTATATAAATTGTTTATGTGCCTTGCATGATATGAATATTGGAATATATGATGTTTATGTGTTATGTGATTTTATGTGGTTTATTGTTTTGCAACTTTAATCGCACGATTCAATCGCAATAAATATTATGATGGATTCTGAATTGTTTGATTATTAATTCTGATTGGATCATGGTTTTAATAATCGGGGAAAAACAATTTTGAGACAAATTTTCGAACTGAAAAATACCTTCTGATCTCACTGTGCGACCGCACAAAATTACCTGGACGACCGCCCAAGGTTGGCCACAGTAATTTTTGGGCGGCCGCACATGATGATCAGATTCTCTGATTTTTGTTAAAATCAGAATTTGGAATTTTCGAAAGGTCCAGCCGAACCAGTGACAGAACCAGACCAGACCTGCTGATCTGGAATGGGTTTTGGGTAGTTGGTTGTGGTGTGGATCTTGGGGTTTGATTTTCCTATTTGTTTTAGTCTTGTGACTCTAAGATTGGTTCAAGGTTTGGATGGCTAATCTACGTTCATCGAGATTGTGTTTCCCAAACTTGATCGCAATCAAAGTTTCAAAGATAAAACGAAGTTAGAATTATGAAGAGTTCATAATTGCTAAAATTGAGAAACAAAGTTTTTGATTCAATGATTGGAGATTCATGTGGAATTGTGGATGCAATTGGCCTACGTTCATCGAGACCATCTATTGCTTAGTTTCGGCCACATGGACTACTTTCTTGGTTTCTTGAATTAGTGCGGCATTGTGGATGCCTTATGGCTTAGTTTCGGTCGCACTTCTTGTTGTCTTGATTTGGAAGATGATAACTAAAGTTCAAAGAGTCTCATCCTCATAATTATAGAGAGACTAATGACACATAAATATTATGCTTAAATTAATGGAGATTAATTTAATGGCTAAACTTGATGCGTAACATGTTTATATTATGTGCTCATAAATGTGTTGTGTGCTATATGTGAAGAACCTTCAAAGAAAGTTTTAAGTCCTTCATTGCCATGCCATGATTAAAACACTTGCAAATACATGGATGATTTTGATGTGGGTTCGCCTCCGCGAAGTGCATTAACTTTATTCATGTATAAGTAAGACGAGGTTCATTAATTCAATGTGGGCTTGCCTCCGCAAGGTGCATTAAATTGAATGATTCCTATACGTTTAAAATGGTTGGACTTAATTAGGCGTCAAAACAGTTTTGGGCCTAGGCAAAAGATGAGATTAAACATGCTTTTTGAAATTGGATTTCTCAAAGAATCTCATAAAAGGATCTAAGAATCATATGGGATATCATTGACATGATTGTCTACCTAATTAATTTAGTTTTGAGCGGTCCGCCTCCGTGGACTCAAAAGTTAAATTAAAGTTGGATCTTAGCCCAATTAAATTATATTATACATTGGATGTATAAGAAGGTTGTATAATTTAGTGGGAGTATTTTTGTTTTAAAAATACATTGTTTATTTCTTTAATGAAAATCGGTACTTATTAAATTTTGGAAATTTTGCATATTTGTAGACAATGACTACTAACACTCAATCAATTTCGTTGCGATCGATCCTTGAGAAGGATAAGCTCCAAGAGAATGGTACTAACTTTATGGATTGGATCCGTAGCCTAAGAATTGTTCTAAGGCAAGAAGATAAGTTGTACATTCTCGATGGGCCTCTTCCTGCTGAACCAGAACCTACTGCCCCTAGGGCAAAAAGAGACAATTACAAGAAACATCGTAATGATTCTAGAGATGTAAGCTGTCTCATTATTGCTACCATGTGCTCAAAACTCCAACAAAGTTTGGAACATTTGGAAGCCTATGAGATAGGCGTGGAGTTAAGAGCCATGTTTCAAGAGCAAGCTAGGCAAGAGAGGTACAAGACCATTGTTGCATTCACTACTTGCAAAATGAATGAAGGGCAACAAGTGAGTCCTCACATGCTAAAAATGAAAGGTTATGTAGAGCATCTTGAGAAACTTGGCTATCCAATCCCATTGGAGCTAGCCACGGATCTCATTCTTAATTCATTGTCTAAAAGTTATAATCAGTTTGTAATGAATGATAACATGCATCGAATGGTTAAGAATCTCTCCGAGTTGCATGGGATGCTTAAAACTGCGGAGATGAAGATTGCGGAGAAAGGTTCTCCCGTGCTCTTGGTTCATGATGGGAAGAAGGCTAGTGCCAAAGGAAAGGGTAAGAAAGTTGTCAAACCCAAGATAAGCAAGGAAAATGTTGCCAAGGCTTATGAGGCAAAACCCGATTCACAAAAGGATACAATCTGTTTCTATTGTTAAGAAATTGGTCATTGGAAACGTAATTGCAAGAAAGAAAAAGAAGAGCAGCAAGGCTGTGTCGACTTCAGGTATCTATATGATAGATATTCTCCTTTCTACCACTGATTCTTGGGTATTGGATACCGGATGTGGTTCTCACATTTGTTTAAATGTGCATGGTCTAAAGAATAGGAGACTACTTAAAGAGCGTGAAGCAGACCTACGCGTGAGGAATGTAGCAAGAGTTGCTGCATTAGCCGTAGGGACTTATGAAGTCACTTTACCTTCCGGTTTAATACTTGTTTTGAACAATTGTTATTATGTTCCGGATTTAAGTAGAAATATTATTTCAATTTCTTGTTTGGATAATGAAGGTTTTAAGTTTCTTATTGAGAATAAGAAATTTTCTATTTATTTAAATGATGTGCTTTATGGTATTGCTAATTCATTTAATGGCCTTTATGTCTTGAATGTCAAGAATGAAAATAATGACAATGTTTATCATATAAATAAAAAATCTAAACCTAATGATGTAAATCATACTTATTTGTGGCATTGCCGTCTTGGTCATATTAATGAGAAGCGTATCTCAAAAACTCCATGGGGATGGACTTTTGGGTTCATGTGACCTTGGGTCATATGATACTTGTGAGTCGTGTCTTCTTGGGAAAATGACTAAGACACCTTTTACCAAGTTAGGTGAAAGGGCAAGTGACTTATTGGGGTTGATACATTCCGATGTATGCGGACCATTAAGTAGCAATGCTAGGGGAGGATTTCAATACTTCATAACCTTCACTGATGATTATAGTAGATTTTGGTATGTTTACCTAATGAAACATAAAAGTGAAGCATTTGAGATATTTAGAATATTTCAAAATGAAGTAGAAAAACAACTATGCAAAAGTATTAAGGCATTTCGATCAGATCGAGGTGGAGAATACTTGAGTCATGAATTTGATGACCATCTAAAGAATTATGGAATAGTTTCACAATTGACTCCACCCGGAACACCACAATGGAATGGTGTGTCCGAGAGGAGAAATCGGACTTTGTTAGACATGGTTCAATCAATGATGAGTCAAGTTGATATTCCAATATCCTTTTGGGGTTACGCTCTAGAAACCGCTGCGTTCACACTAAATCGTGTTCCAACTAAATCGGTTCAAAAGACTCCATATGAGATGTGGAGCGGAAAGAAAACTTGTTTATCTTTCATGAAGATTTGGGGTTGCGAAGCCTATGTCAAAAGACTTGTCTCTGACAAACTTGCACACAAATCTGACAAATGTATTTTCGTGGGATATCCAAAGGAAACTAGAGGATATTATTTTTACAACCGTGAGGACAACAAAGTCTTCGTTGCCTGAACTGGTGTCTTTCTAGAGAGAGAGTTTCTCTCCAAAGAAATCAGTGGGAGTAAAATAAATCTTCAAGAGATTCGAGACCCAGAAAATGACGTTGAACCAATAGTGGAACAAGAACAAGAACCACAAGGAGTTGTGGAGCCTGTTCAAAATACACAAGCAACTTGCAGATCTAGTAGGTTACGATCCGAGCCCGAGAGATATGGATTCCTCGTAACGGATAGTAATGAGGTGGAAATCATTGAGAATGATGAACCGTCAACCTACCAAAAGGCGATGTCTTCTCCTGATTCGGATAAATGGCTTGGAGCCATGGAATATGAATTGCAATCCATGCAAGACAATCAAGTTTGGAACTTGATTGATGCGCCCGAAGGTGTAAAAACCATAGGATGCAAATGGGTCTTCAAGAAGAAGACTGACATGGATGGGAAGGTGCATACTTACAAAGCTAGGCTTGTAGCGAAAGGTTATAGGTAAGTTCATGGTATTGACTATGATGAAACCTTTTCACCCGTAGAAATGATCAAGTCTATAAGAATTCTGCTTGCCATTGCCGCATATCATGACTATGAAATATGGCAGATGGACGTCAAAACCGCTTTCCTAAATGGAAAACTACAAGAGGATGTGTATATGACACAACCGGAAGGTTTTGAACAGAATTCTAAGGTATGCAAATTGCAGAGATCTATCTATGGATTGAAGCAAGCTTCAAGGAGTTGGAATCTCCGTTTTGATGAATCGGTCAAAGAGTTTGGTTTCATCAAGAACGAAGATGAGCCTTGTGTATACAAGAAGATTAGTGGGAGCATAGTGCTTTTCCTTATTTTTATATGTGGATGACATATTACTCATTGGAAACGACATTCCTACACTTCAGTCCGTAAAGACTTGGTTGGGAAAGTGTTTCGCAATGAAAGATATGGGTGAAGCCGCATATATACTTGGCATTAAGATCTATAGAGATAGATCAAGGAGGCTACTTGGTTTAAGCCAAAGTACATACATTGACAAGGTCATTAGAAGATTCCGTATGGAAAATTCTAAGAGAGGCACCTTGCCGGTGTTACATGGAGTTTCTCTAAGCAAGACTCAATGTCCTAAGACAAACGATGAGCGTGAGAAAATGAATGATGTTCCATATGCTTCGGCAATTGGGTCCATCATGTATGCCATGATTTGTACTAGGCCGGATGTATCTTATGCTTTAAGCATGACAAGTAGATACCAATCCGACCCCGGTGAAAATCACTGGATGGCTGTAAAAGCGATTCTTAAGTACTTGAGAAGAACTAAAGATTCGTTTTTGGTCTATGGAGGAATGGAAGATGATCTCGTGGTAAATGCTTACACGGATGCAAGCTTCCAAACCGACAAAGATGATAGTCGATCGCAATCGAGTTTTGTGTTTATGTTAAATGGTGGAGCTGTAAGCTGGAAGAGTTCCAAGCAAAGTACAACCACTGATTCTACAACGGAAGCTGAGTATATTGCTGCATCAGATGCTGCAAAGGAAGCTGTTTGGATTAAGAAGTTCATTACTGAATTTGAAGTGGTTCCTAGCATTGCTAATCCAATAGACCTTTATTGCGATAATAATGGTGCTATTGCTCAAGCAAAGGAACCAAGAGCACATCAGAAATCCAAACACATACTTAGGCGTTTTCATATCATTCGAGAAATCGTTGATAGGGGAGACGTAAATATATGCAGAGTACCTACTGATGACAATGTCGCGGACCCGCTAACAAAGGGACTTCCACAAGCTAAACATGAAGGTCATGTTAGGTCCATGGGTATTAGATACATGGGAGATTGGGCCTAGGGCAAGTGAGAGATTGTTGGTAGTGGTGCCCTAGGCACGTTTAATAAACATTGTAATTGTTATCAATTATTTCATATCAATAAAGAGATGTTATGATTATTATTGTTGTTCATGTTTACTTATAATAATCTCCGTCCCTAGTACTTGTTAAGCGCTAGTATAAAGGCTAAATGATCATGGGATGATCATGTTAGATTTATGGGTACTTGTTTGGAACAAGGTACTGGACATGACCCACTGTATGAGATTTATGTCATGGTCTATGTCGTACATATATCTCATATTGGTTATGTCATTTGAATCCTTAGACATGAAGTTATTATAGTCTTCCACGTGATGAACATTATGTTTGACATATTCAAACGCTACCTTTAACCGGGTAGTTATAAAGGGTATGATTGGCATAATCGGATTCACGTAGGGAAGAGTAATAAGCTAAATGGTTTTGTCCCTATTCGAAAAGATGTCAAGCTTAGGCCTCTCGTAGGAATGACGTTGATGAAAATGTTCGGCCGGACTCAAATGAATTGATTAGATCAATGTCATTTGTATGATCAACATATTCGGAATTGAGAAAGTATTGAACAAAACAAGTTGACTTGTTGACCATGACTTGTGTTCAATGACATCGTGGACAAAAGGATTGTGACATATTCTAAAGGAATGCGAACTTGTATCTAGTTATACTATTTGGGTAGGTATGACGGTTTGCTAGAACCTAATCATATCTTATGGTTTCATGTTTAAACCCATTGCCAACTTAGTATAATCCTAGAGGGTCACACACAATAGAACGAATCTTAAATAAGGACTATATTGGAATTTTGGAATTTCTGGAAATCTGGACAAGTGGGCGACCGCACAGTTTGGGTTGGGCGGCCGCACAGTTTGGGTCAGATAGTACCAGAAACCTTCCAGATAGATGTGCGACCGCACAAGGGTTTTGGGCGGCCGCACACCCTGTCGGGACTGGTTTCCTAATTTGATTTGGAAAAGAATTTTGGACGGGTTTAGGCACAAGTTTCCTATTTGGAATAGGTCTAACTTGTATATAAACAGCCAAATTCGGGCCAGAACATCATCATAGCTTTTGTGCAAGTCTCCAAAGGGTTTGAGAGAGTTTTATTTTGTTCTAAGACATCCTTGATTGAAGAACAAAATAATACACAAAGAAAATTCCATATAGTTCATATTGATTGTGAAAACGTGTTTCACAATTTGGTCTAGCAACCAAGATCAAGTGTTCTTGATATTCGTTCGTGGTGTGGATACTGCTAGAGGGTGAAGCTTATCATCTTCAAAGTTCGTGTTCTTACTTTTGTGATCAAAGCTTCAAGTTCTCCACCAAGATTTAAAACCAAATTCAAAGTCATCAAGGGTTAGTTTTCTAGTATTCATATTGCAAGTATTTGATTCAATCATATGAACGGATCTATGGGCATTTGGGTTTCATAAATTTTAAATGCTATTTTCCGCTGCGCATGTGTCTACGAAACCCAACATTAATGTGGGTTGGATTTCAAGTTTTAATGTATGTGAAATTAATTTAACACTTTGAAAGAGATGTAACATCTAATTTCTATTCTTTACAATTCTTCATAAGTGTGAAATGTGACTATACTGAAAGATAAATTAATTGAAAAATTGAGTTATCAGTTTTAAATGTGCAAAATAGAGAGATGATTTTATCAGTTTTTATACTTAATTATGAACAAATTACATAACTGTGAAATCACCTGTGTAATTATACAACTACGAAATCAATTGAGAAATAGTTTTCACAAGTAAAAAAATAAAAAATCACACAACTGAGAAATCAAACAAAGGTAAAATAACAAAACTGTGAAATCATACAAGTGTGAAATCAGTTGAGAAATGATTTTACAAGTGAAAGACACAACTGTGAAATCAGTTGAGAAATGGATTTACAAATGAAAAATGACATAACTGTGAAATCACACAAATATGAAATCACACAAGTGTGTAATCATGCAACTGTGAAATCAGTTGAGAAATGATTTTACAATTGAAAATGAAAAAATAACACAACTGTGAAATCACACAAATTTGAAATCACAGAACTGTGTAATCATACAACTGTGAAATTAATTGAGAAATGATTTTATAATTTAAAAATGAAAAAATATGACAACTGTGAAATCATACAACTGCGAAATCACACAACTGTGAAATCAGTTGAGAAATAATTTTTACAAATAAGAAATGAAAAAATGACACAACTATGAAATAAATTTCAAAATGAAATTTTACAAGTGAAAAGTGAAATTTTTATTTCTAAAGTTTGAATTATGTGTTGAGTGTACTTGTTCGATTTATCTTGACGACACGATTAATACATTGATTTCAGTTTTTTTTTTTTTTTTTTTTTTTTTTTTCGATTTTTAGATATAGCATTTTAAAATTTGATGGAGAAAAAATAAAGGAAGGAGAGAGAGAGAGAGAGGGAGGGGAGAGAGAGAGAGAGAGAGAGAGAGAGAATCGCTGGGAATGGGAATGCTGGCTTCACGCGTGGGTGGGCGCGTGTGATGTCTGGTAAGGAAGGGGCAATTTGGCCCAGTGAAAATATGAAGGACTTATTGGCGATTTCCAAAATGTCTGCCTTTATTGGTAGTTTTTATTTTGCTGAGGGTCTTATTGGTCAAAGCCTCTATTTATAATATAAATTTATGATTTTTTAGATTGAAGAAAAAAATTGTGGGTGTTTTGGATATGAAAATTACTTCATCCGGTCACAAATATAAAAGTAACTAAAATCACACTTATTAAGAAATTAGTTAAATTTAGTTAATTGTCTTGATCTTATGATGAAAATATATTAAAATTACTAATATATCCTCATATTAAATGTGTAATAAATGTATACTTGTATTTGAAAATGAGTAATTAATTAGGGGTATTTTTGGTAAAAGAGTATTAAATACAGTTACATTTAATGTGTTTTGTATTAAAACCCAACTTTTTTGCTTATATTTTCACAAAAAAACTCATTTTTTTTTGCTTATATTTGTGTCCGGAGGGAGTATTTTTAAGGGGGGGGGGGGGGGGGGGTGTGTGTGTGTGTTTGGTATTTTTTCCCAATTTTATTGAGTATGAATAACAATACTTTTTCTTTTGGAACTTACACTTGTCAGGCAAAGCAAGAAAGGGGAAATGGTGCAGGTGTTATCGCTTCCACGGCCCAGTCGGAAAATCTCGACTCCCTCCAATCACCACACCCCAAGCCAGGTCCTCAATTTCACCCACTGTGTGTGTTCTTATTCTTATATACTCCATTTGGGGAATTATTTTTGAATTTTGGTAGTCAGGAAAATGTGAAGCGAGGAGAAGCAATCACAAGTGAGAAGAAGCGAGGATTGAAGTTTCTGCAGAGATTGACACCTCCTCTGTTAGCTGCCATTGTTGCCTTCTCTCCATTGTTCAATCCACCTGGTATTCTACATTTTATCCATTTAATTTGCCAATTTTGCATTCAAGTCCATTGAAATTACTGCAGTGTAAAATTAGAAATTAATTGCAATCTTTAAATTTGTGCAACTACTTATAGAATTGAAAGAGCATAGTCAAAGTTTTATAATGTTGACAAAGAAAAGTAAAAGAAAGTGAAAAAAAAAATCATTTGTTTTTCTTTCATACTTCATCCTCCGTCCCATTTCAAATTGCAAAATTAGGTTGTGTACGGGAATTAAGGAAAAAGCGAAAGAAAATAATTTGTTGTGAGTGTAGATAGTTAGGTTGGAGAGAGAAAGTGGGGTACGGAATAGTAGTGGGTTAGTTGATGTGAGTACGACAAACGAGTCCCATTAATTAAAAAACAATATATACTTTTCATTTGACTTCTGCAATTTTAATTGGGACAACTAAAATGACAATTTTTGCAATTTGAAATGAGACGGAGTTGAATGTTAACTATTGAAGACGCCACGGAATTCTGGGTCAATATATTGGATGGATATCTGGCTTTTGTTGTCCGGTTCACCTGTTAACACAGCAAAGACGATGAAACCGTCAAGGTCAAGGCCGGGTTTGATCCCGGCTTAAACCCTCGGGCGTAAGAGTGAGATTCTCTTGAGTGTCTAAGAACAAGGCGTGGAATACCTTGGGAGAGAAGTTTAGAGTTCTCTGTGTGTTTTAAGTGTGTGTACGGGGTTTTTCATACCTGAGATAGAGGTAGAGAAAAGGCTTATATACCCTCTCTTTTACCCACTGGTCCGACTGCAGGTCTAGGAATAGACTTTACCAACTTGGCCACGTGTCGCTTGGCGATAGGTCGGCAGCCCAGACTGGACAGGCTAAGACCAAGGGATGTCGTGATGTTGACACAGCCGGCGCCGAACATGGCAGGTGGTCAAGGAAGTCCAAGCGCATTTAAGTTGATAGGAGAGTTCTGACCTAGCCATTAATGCTGCCTTTATGACCGACTCGCCGAGGTGATGAAGCCTGGAGGTTGAGAGGTGCTCCAAAACTCATTTCGGCTCGTAATATCTGGATGATCTCGCTATCATCGGAGAGAGAGACGAGGCTGACAAGCTTACTGGTACTCGAACCGCTTCTGAAGCGAATCCGGCTCGCTCAATATCCGGTTTAATTCTGAGCCCGGTTCATCTGGTCTGGGCTCTTCAGTGGCCCCTTACTCCGAGCTCGTAATTATTTATGGTTAGAGCGAGGAGTAATCCTTACGGCTTTGCCGAACTCGACGTGACAAAGTCGAGGTCGCCGAGGTGAGAGGAGAGCGTAGTGGAACACACGTGTTGGTCATCGGAGGGGTGGGCCCCTCCTGCCAGCTGACGGTACGGCGCGTCAGTTCCTTAAGCGAAGTTTTGTTTGAGAAGAGAGGGGCACTTATTACCCGCATTGATGACTTTCAAAATAGTGATTCCCGCCTTTTCGTTTTCCAATAAAGCATACTTTTGGGGCGGTGGATTTCGGGTCGGCCCGACCCATCTTCTTCCGTATAAATAGAATACCTTTCACAACTTCCCACCTTTTACAACTTCCAGGGTTTCAATCAGTCCTTTTCGTAATTTTTCATCTTCTCAAACTCGTCTGTCAAAGCTTGATAATCCTTCCGAAATCCTCCACCGATCCCTCGTCAGGTAGTGCTTTACTTCGTTTATCTTGTCTTTAGGCTTCAATTTATCTTTTGAGTTGATAATTTTTCGGTAGGATGAGCCTTCTCCCTCCTTCTTACGCCGTCTGTCTAACCACTGGTGGAATTTATCAACGAGTGGTTTATCGGTGGGTTCGTCTCAAGTTAGACATATTACGAGTGCTTGCTACGGCCTACTCGTGGGGCTCTTGGACCCTACCCCGGCTGTGGGAGTCCGGGCCCTTAATTGTTCCGGCGGGTAGACGAGTCAGGATTTTGGGGGGAGAGAGAGAATTAGGGCTTTTTGTTTGCGCCGTCTTAACTCTTTTCCCGATTCTGTAGATATGGCAGATTCCGCCAAACGTTTGGCTTCCCGGGCAGCCAGGGCTACCGAGGACATTGATTGGCTCGCCATAGGCCTAGAAGATGACGTGACGTTGTCTGAACCTTCGACCCGACGGGGTAAGATTGGTCGCGCCGTCGTTTCTAGTGATGAGGAGGCTGGGTCCCCCGATTTGCCTTTTGGGCCAGCCGTTGAGAGTGGTGCCGTCGAGGGTGTGGAACTGAATAACCCCATTCCTATTGATGACGATGACTCTGATACGGAGGAGTTGGGCGAAGCTGAACAATTGCGGCGAATGGCTCCGGGGATGGCCGCTTTGGTGAGGCAGAGGGTAGAAATTGTGGACCATTTTGAGGAACCTCACGAGCTGGCGACCTCGCGCCGGTCGAGCCAGACTGGGGCCTCTTCCTCTTCTTCTGACCTCGCTAGGGCGAAAGGAAAAGCTAAGGCCCAGGACTCCGAGCAGGATGTCCGAGTTGGGGCTAAAGGCGAGGGTGATTTTGCCAGCCTTTACGGTATTGACACCAGTCTGTTCTGCTTGTCGGATCTCGGGATGAAGGTTTTTGATGATGGTACTTCCTGTCCTTTGGAAGCCAAGGACGCTCGTGAAAGCAACAGGACTTGCGTCTTTTTTCAGCCTAAGTTTGACCACGGCCTGAGGCTTCCTTTGGATCCTTTTATCTGCTCCTTTTTAGATTTTGCCAATGCCTGCCTATGAACCTGAACCCTAATACTTTGAGGGTGTTGACCTCTTTCATAGTGGTGTCTAGAATACTGGGATACGAGCCCAACCTGTCGGCTCTGTTTAGATATTATAATGTCCAGATCACCTCGGGCTCGCTGAGTCTGAAAACGAAAGCTGCCTCCATACTTGTCAAAGGCGAAAGGCGAGAGGCGGGCGAGACGTACCTGAACAAGGCGAAAGGCGAGGCGAGAGGCGGGCGGCAAAAAGGCGACCAAAACCTAAAAAAACAGAAAAAAATAGTTAAAAAAAAAAAAAAAATATCAATATGTATGTAACATATACACAAAGCTTAAAACATGTTATGAACTTGAGAAAGTGAAATAAACATGAAGTTTCTAGACAAAAGGCGCATGAATGCGACTTTCAATGGTTCAAATCAACAAAACAAGTACCATACTACAAGTTTTAGAAAGTGCAATAAAAATTGTGAGTGCTCTGTCTGAAACAAGCAAAAAAAACAAGTTTAAAAAATTAAAACCATAAAAGCAAGGACCAACAGGGGATAAACATAAAATTGGAAACAGAACAAAAAAAATCAACAAATCGTGTACAATTTGAAAATTCGTGACAGGGGAGAAACATAAAATGGGAAACAGAACAAAAAAAAATCAAGAAATCGTGTAAACAATTTGAAAATTCGAGACAAAAATCACCTGATTCTCGCGTCGCACGGTCGCACGTCGCCTTCTCCGTCGCAGTCGCCTTCTCTGTCGCCGTCGCCATCGCCGTCAGCCGGTCGCCGTCGCTAGTCGGAGAGGTGGAAGGGTGCGTTGTCTTCAGGTCGCGAACTTAACCCTTCAATTCTCTTCTCTTCGCCTTTGATTGTTGTCGATTTCGAAGCTAGGGCATTTGGAAAACCTACCGGCTTCACTCAAAACGACGTAGGTTAACTAAAATTAACCCTTGTACGCCTTGACAACAGGCGACGCCTGCCTCGCCTCGCGCCTTAGTAAAAAAGGCGACGCCCGGTGAAGAAAGGCTGTCGTCCGCCTGCCTTGAATTTCTGAGGCGAGAAACCTCCGAGGCGCCCAAAAAGGCGAGGCGGGCGAGGCGGGCGACGCCTTTGACAAGTATGGCTGCCTCCAAAGTGCCTGTTCCCAAAATCTTTACCAAACCCTTTAATAAGTTTGAGACCTGGCAAGTGAGACCTATCATGGTGGAGTTCCGAACGGGATGGGGCTTCGGCAAACCGGAGGGCAAGGTGCCAGTCCGTCCCTTAGAGTTCAAGTACCCTCACAAATCGTTGGGGGCTGATTTGACGGCGGCTATTGAGAATTTTTTGGAGATTGATCCAGAGTTGGATGGTAATTCCGTTTTCGACGTGGCCTCCATTATTGATGATGAGAATTTGTTGATCCGAGGTGGGGTGGCTCCAGCTCGCCGACCATACCCTTCATCTTCGCGGGTTCCAGTTACTCTTTCAGCTCGGGATCCGGACTGGAGGGTACACCAAGGGCTAGTATTCTCGTTTGAATGCGATTTCTGTGCCAATAATACTCCCTGCACTGACCCCGATCTTGCCAGTCTTTACTCATCTCTATACGCTTTGTTTTTGTGTCAGCGGTTCTCGCTATGTATTAGCTCGACTGATTGGCTCTCTTTTGGTTTTGACTTTTTTGCAGGACCAAATCCTGAACCCAACATGCCGCCGAGGAAAGTCACTAACTACGGGGCCCTCAAGAGTAAGAAAACAGCAACGGACTTGGAGGCCGCTGCGGCTCGTCAGGCCTCTCTGGGGGGGGGGGGGAACTGGATAGTAAGTTGCCCATAATTAACAGGGCCGGCGTGCCTGTGCTGGCACCTGTGGGAGGCGCCCAAGGCTCAAGGGGAGTGGATACAATTGCGCCGATGCCAACAGTCCCTATCTTTTCGGCCCCGGCACCTTCTCTCTCTTTGACTCCTCCTACCTCGGGATCGGGCTCAGGGCCCGCCCAGCTTGGGGCATTGGGTAAGAGTTTTAATTGAATCTGAATCACCCCCCGCCAAACATTCTAAGCACAGCCGGGAAAGCTCTCCTCTTCCTGTGGCCCCTACTTCTGGATCATACGTTCCTCGCGTCAGGTACCCTGTTCTCGGGCTCAAGGATCGCGAGGATGCGAAGGCGAGGGGCTCAGAGCTCGGAAGGGTGACTCCGGAAGTGAGCGGGGTTGACTTTTTTGACAGGAGCTCCAAGAATGCCTATATTGGCAACGGGTTGTTGTACCGTTTACATGCCCAGGATTTCACGGAGGCCCTTCTGGCCGACAAGAACTGTTATTCTCTGGCAGGCCAAGTTGGCCTGAATTTCGCCGAGGTAACCATCTTGCTTTGCTTCTTCACGAAATTTCTTTGCCCGGTTCCGTAGTTTGGTAAACATTTTTGCTTTTCAGGCTGCCAATTGCATTAACCTTATGAGGCGCAAGGGTGAGACGGATAGGAGGCAGCTCGACTTAGTCAGCAAACAATGTGCCGACGTGACCACTCAACGGGACGATTTGAAGAAGATCAATGACGTCATGGGCAAAGAGTTGAAGAAAGCCGAAAGAAACCTCCTCGAGAAATCCAGAGAGGCAAACGAACAGGACAGGCGGCTGGCCTCCGTTGTGGATCAGAGAGAGAAAGCTTTGTCTGAAATTAGCCAGATGACTGCAGAAATGCACCAAATCAAGGAGCAATTGGCTTTGGCCAATTCTAAGCTGGCCTCGACGAGCTCCGAGCTCCGAGCTGGAGATTTCCAAGACTAGAATTGCCGAACTGGAGGCCATGCCCCAGGGGGTCACTGAGGAGGAGAGGGAACGGATTGAGGTGGCTTTCAAGGCCAAGTTCCTGGCGTCGGATGAATATGACGGGCTGGTTACTGATGCTTCCATTTATCAGTATGAACTCTCCAACCAACAATACGCTCATACCATTGCTCATCAAGGGGGCTTTACGGCTTATGATTTGCTAAGGTACGGGGCTCCGCTTGTCACCGATCCTCAATGCCGCGATGGCCATGCCCTGGTTCCTTTTGATGATGAAGATTTGGCTGCTCAAGTTCAGAGTGCTGCGGAGCGGGGAGAAGTATGGGTGCCTCCCCAGGTTGCCGAGGTCACCTATCAGAGTTTAATGGCGAAATTGCAAGAATTGGCCTTCGTGAATGGTGAGACATTACCCCTTCAACCGATTCTGGACCTTATCTTGCAGGATGACCCTCGGCGCCAACGATTAGCCGCAGAGATGCATCTGGGAGGAAGCTCTAATTTAACCGTCAGTACCCCTGTTGTTGAGGCGAGCCCGCCAGATTTCGAGGTGGCAAGGTCCGTTGTCGCGGAGGACGTTATCCGCGAGGTCGAAGTGAGCGAGGTCAACGCTCCTACCGCCGCGGAGGGAATCGTGCTCGCTACAGCTTCTGTTGAACCCGAGGTTGATCTCGCCGCTGCTGCTGATCCCACTAACTCAAACCAGACTGCGTCCTGAGTATTAGTCTTGTAATACGCTAGCTCTTTTGCGGACAATTTTCAAACAATTTCCAACTTTTTCTTTTGCTTTGATCCATGTAATGATTTCTCCGAACAATCTCTTCTGCCCTTCGATCTCGGGCTTTGCTATGTTGACTATCCATTTGCTGTTTTAATTGTTTTTGACTTTGCCTTTCATCAGAAAAATTGACTTCCTGTCTGGTGGCTTCTCCGAGTCGGGACCGAGGCCGACGAGGTCGCCGAGGTCAAGGCCACCATTCCATGGCCTTTTTTTTTTTTTTTTTTTTTTACGCCGCCGTCAGGAGGTATTTATGGCCTGAAGTGACTGCTCCAGGGCTTACTCACTCTTTGCCGCCCTTGGAAACTGCGCCATATTAAATGCGGGTCTCTTCAACTTTTCCCTCATCATTGCAAGTCTTTTCACATTCATGGCTTCCCACCTTCTCCCTTTTATATAAGGTAAGGCCTCCTCTTCCATTATTTCCACTTTTTCTTTTCTTTGATCATGGCCCCCAAAAAGGATTGTTTAGGGTTTTTTCCTTCTGACTATGATACTTCTATCTCGAACCAGGGCCCTGGTAGCCAGAAATCCGCTGGCGATAGCGACTCCGGAAGCTCTCCTGCTTCATCTGAGCCCCCCAAGCCCGATGATGATTCCCCTACTGATAGCAATGGGGAAAAATCGTCCAAAGTTCTCTCTGACTCGGATGATGACTCCTCAAGCAAAGACGCCTCCGGAACCAGTGGATCAAAGAATGATGGCGACGATCCCGACGAATCTGGAGATGAACCCAAAGTGGTCACGGGAACGGCGCCGGAGGAGGCGGTGAAGGCGGTGGTGGTGAAGATGGCGAGAGAGGCGGAGAGGAGTTCGGCTATGAGTCCGAATACGACGCCGGCGATGAAGGGGGTGATGACGGCTCTGACGGGGAATCCGTAGGCTCTTCTTGAGTTAGGTTTTTAGATTTTTGCTTATCTTTTTGCATGGCTATGGCCCCAGCCAGTTGTGGGGTCGCCTTCTAATATTTGCCTGTAAATACGCTTTTAGAATGCGCACGGGGGAACCAGTATGTAAATTACAACTTTTTGGGAATGACAACTCTGCTAGTAAGTTTATTTCATAACTTTTCGATCTCATACTTCTATTACAACATTTTTCATTAATTGTAGTACTTTTTGAGATGGTCACTATGCCAAGCATTCTTGATGTCTTTCCCTTCTTTATCCCGGAGACGATAAGTGCCTTCTTTGATTATCCTGGCGATCTGAAAAGGTCCTACCCAGTTTGGCCTTAGTTTACTGAATCCGGGTTCTTTGCCCGTGGCTTCGGCCTTCCTCAAGACCCAGTCTCCGACTTCAAAGCTTCTTTTACGAACTTTTTTGTCGTGGTGAAGCTTAGCCTTCTTCTTGTAATTCTCCATTTGAGCTCGGGCTTCTAACCGCCGCTCCTCCAAGTAGTCTAGATCTCCTCTTCTTGACGACTCATTGTTGGCTTCGTCAAAATAAGTTACTCGTGCGGATGGGAGCCCGACCTCAACGGGCGCCATTGCTTCGGATCCATACGCAAGAGAGAACGGGGTCTCGCCGGTCGAATTCCGATGAGTGGTTCGAACTACCCACAGCGCAGTGTTGAGCTCGTCCAGCCATTTTCCACTTCGTCCTTCCAAGTTTTTCTTGAGTGCCACCATGATCAACTTGTTCGCGGCCTCAGCTTGTCCGTTTCCTTCAGGTCGGGCGACCGAGGACTTAGCATGTTCTATTCGAAGTCGTTGACACTCGGCTGTGAACCTTGCTTGAAATTGAGTTCCATGATCTGATATAATTACCCGGGGGAGTCCATATCGTCACCAGATGTAGTCATGCACAAAATTGACTACATTCTCTTCTGTTAAGCTGGCCAATGGCTTTGCTTCGGGCCATCTTGTAAAGTAGTCCACCGCGACCACGACGTGGGTCATCCCATTTCGGGCTTTAGGAAAAGGCCCGATCAAGTCGATTCCCCACTTATCCCACGGCCAAGTTGGGACGAGAACCGTTTGCTCCATGGCTGGTAGACGAGGAATGTCGGCGAAGCGTTGGCATCTGTCACATTTCTTGACATACTCCTCCGTATCCTTTCTCATTGTGGGCCAGTAATACCCATGGGCTAGGATTTTGTCCGATAGTGTGCGAGCTCCGGGGTGGCCCCCGCAAATCCCTTCATGTACCTCGTACATTAAATTGGTGGTCAGACGGTCATGAACGCACCTCAATAAGGGTTTGGTGAAGGACCTTCTGTACAAAATTCCCCCCATAACTGTGTATCTTGCCGCTTTTTTAGGAGTGATACTAGCCCGGTCGGGGCTGTTAGGCGTCGTCCCTGTTTCAATATATTCCTGAATTTCATCCACCCAATCCTTTTCCACCTCGTCGATGGGTTGGATTGTAATGCGCGAGATGGCCGGCCATTCGACGAACTCAAGCGAGCAATCGACTTCGAGCTCGGCGATTTCGCTCTCGGTTATCCTGGACAGCCAATCCGCCTCGGAATTCTCTTCTCGGCAGATCTGATTTAGCTCGTAATATTCAAAGTTTTGAAGGAGGGCCCTTACCATGTCTCTATACTGGGCTAAGACAGGGTGTATAGCCTCATACTCTCCTTTGACTTGATACACCACCAGTTGAGAATCGCTGTTTATGATTATGCTGGGTATATTCACGTCACTGGCCAACTCTATTCCTCCGATCAACGCCTCATACTCCGCTTGATTGTTTGAAGCCTCAAATTTGAATCTTAACGCTCTTTTGAACCGATCTCGTCCCGGGGAAATTAGTAGTATTCCTGCTCCACTAACTGTTTTGCTAGCTGACCCATCAACATATAGGGTCCAGCACTGGCTTGGCCTGTTTGACGGTGAGCCGGACGCTTTATTACTTGTTGAGTCCATCTTTTTTAGACTTTCCTTGACGAGCGGAGCTTCCTCGAGCCGGAATGAAGTCTCTACGACGAAGTCGACCAGGGCTTGTGCTTTGATTGCTCGTCTCGGGGCATACGTTATTTGGAACTCCGTGAGTTCAATCGCCCACGTCATAAGTCTTCCTGACGATTCAGGCTTATGCAAAACCCTTCTCAATGGTGAGTCTGTGAGCACAGTTATAGGATGAGCAGAAAAGTAAGCTCATAATTTCCGAGCTGCGACAAGCAAGGCGTATGCTAATTTTTCAACATTAAGATAACGTCCTTCTACGGCGGACAATGCCTTTGATACATAATAAACTGGTTTTTGGGAGTTACAATCTTCCCTGACAAGAACAGCAGCTACTGCCAGATCAGTAGCGGCTAAATAAAGAAAAAGCTCTTCTCCTAACTTCGGGGAGCTTAGAAGTGGTGACTGGCCTAAGTATTTCTTGACCTCGTCAAAAGCCACGTCGCACTCCGGAGCCCATTCAAAGCCTTTACTTCCTTTCAAAATTTTAAAGAACGGCAGACATTTCTCCGCGGATCTCGAGATGAATCGACCCAAAGCTGTGATCCTTCCGTTCAGCTGTTGCACGCTTTTGATGGATCGCGGCGGAGTCATGTTGACGAGTGCCTGGATCTTTTCTGGATTGGCTTCAATGCCTCTTTGATTAACCATAAATCCCAAGAACTTCCCAGCCCGGACCCCGAAAGCGCATTTGCTCGGATTCAGCTTCATCTTATTGCGGCGCAAGTTTTCGAAGGTCTCTTTGAGGTCGATCTCGTGGGAACTCTCTTTGGTTTTGATCACCATGTCGTCTATGTATGCTTCAATGTTTCTTCCCAATTGATTCTTGAAGACAATGGCAATCATTCTTGAGTATGTTGCCCCGGCGTTTTTGAGTCCAAACGGCATCATGAGATAGCAATAGGTTTTGTCGGCAGCGTAGAAACAGGTCGAGGCGTAATCTTCCGGCGCCATTTTTATTTGGTGATAGCCTGAATACGCGTCTATGAAGCTCAAAATCCGATGTCCTGCTATTGAGTCCACCAACTGATCTATGCGAGGTAGGGGGTAGCAGTCTTTGGGACATGCTTTGTTCACATCGGTAAAGTCGACGCACATTCGAAGGTTTCCGTTGGCTTTGGCCACCATGACGACGTTTGACAGCCATTTAGGATATAAGATCTCTTCGATGATTCCTGCTTTGACCAGTCGCTCCACCTCTTCTTTTATGGCAGCCTTCTTATCTGGGGCGAAATAGCGAGGTTTTTGCCGAATCGGAGTGAAGGCATTACTATCATTAAGCTTGTGCACAATCACTTCCTCACTGATCCATTCCATATCCTCTACTTTCCATGCGAAAATATCTAAGTTATTGCGGAGGACCTCTACGAGCAGCTTTCTCTCTTGGGGGTCAATTTCCAGGCCCACCTTGATCTTTTGCTCGGGGTAATCTGGGTTGATGATGACTTCTTCCAGTTCATCGTTTGGGCGTATGTCTGGTGTTTCGCGGTCAATTAAGGATTCGAGGACGAGCTCGATTTTCGGCTCGTTCCTCTTCTGTCTTCGGCTTTTTCTCACTTCGGCCCGGGAGGAATGGAAAGAGATGGTACCGATGTGCATTGTTTCTTTCGAGCTGACCTCGGGAGCAATTACTACCTTGGTTTCACCAAGCTTTGGCTTCGTCGAGTTGGTTGCCACCGCCTCTGCTCTTTTCCTTTTCAGGATTCCGCTCAGTAAATCTTCTGGTTTATTTTTGATACAGGCCACTCCGGCAGGGGTATTGAATTTCACTTTCTGATGGGGGATGGATGCTACAATTCCCAAGGCAGCCTGGGCCGTCATTCCGAGGATGGCGTTGAATTGTGACTTTAAATCAATCACCATGAAATTTGCTTTGGCGGTCTTGGAGAATTCCTTCTCTCCGATTGTCACTTCGAACTCCATCATTCCCATGACTTTGACGGTGTGGTTGGTAAAACCCTCCAACAGGCCTGCATATGGAGCCAATTTTGCCTGTTCCATACCCATCTTCTTTAAACAGTGATAATACAGGATGTCCCTGGAAGCACCCGTGTCTATTAGGACCCTTCCGATGTCGGCGCGCCCCACAGCGATGTCAATAGTTAGGGGTTGAGTAGAGTGGAATAAAGTGGCAGCCAGCTCGGACCGTTTGAAGGATATTACTTCTTCCTCTTCCTAAGGAATTGGGGGAATTAAGTATACCCTTTCCAGCCTTCTGATCTGAGTTTCTAACTGGGCGTTGCTAGCCGGCTCGACCCCGATAAAGTCGATGCGGAGTCGCCGGCTATCTCCTTCGGGTTCGAGCTCGGCGGTCCTCTTTCCCGGACCTTTGTTGTTCCCCGTAGTCTTCGTTTTTGATATCCACTCCTTCAACTTTCCCTGATCTACCTGACCTTGTAATGCCCTTTTCAAGTTCATGCAATTTTCAGTGGAGTGCCCGTGATCACTGTGATACGTACAGTATTGGTTGGGGTCGCGCTGCCACGCAGGTTTGTTTAATGGAGTGGGAGCCGGCAATTCCACCGATCTCATTACCACCTCTCTAGGGGCAGTGAATGGAGTGAAGTCTTTAAACGTGTCAGTTCGGCGGATGCGGTTCCTTCCCGGCCGTGAGCTCGTTTCAGGCTCTGCTTTGGGTTCAATACGCTCTTTTACTGGTTTCCGCGTTATCTCAGGCACATATGGCTCTTCCGAGCCCGCCACCGCCATAGCTCTCTCGTACATCTCCTCAACTCCGCCCGGTTTGCGAAGTGAGAACTCTGTTTTGAGGGCTTGGCAAGTCAAACCTCCCATAAAACATAACTCAATATCCCTTCTTTCCAGATCGACTATTTGCTCTGTCATTTTCTGAAAGCGGGTGATATAGGATGCCGTGCTTTCCTGGGTTTGCTGGCGGATTCAGATCAAGTCCTCTTTCGGCCTCGCTGTTACTCCGGCCCCGGCAAACGAATTGAGGAAATTGCTTCTCAACATGTCGTAGCTGGTGATTGAGCCTCGATGGTGGGCCAAGAGCCAAGATAAGGCTTTTCCTTGAAAGGTTGAGGCCAGTGCCTTGCACTTGATTGCTTCGGATTCCGTATATAAGGACATCTGGACCTCAAATCGCCCCACATGGCTCTTCGCACTAGTGGCACCGGAGTATGAATCCAGGGAAGGGAGGCGACGATTAGTGATGGGCGAGTTCTTGATCTTGTCAACGAAAGCCTCTAGGGCCGAGGTGGACTTTTTTGGGCTTCCTTTCTGCTCTTTCCACAACTCCTTGATCATTCTTTCCATAGAGGGGGTTATTCCCTGAGCTCCCGCGGTCCTGCCGCTTTGGGTCGCTCGGGTGATTCCGCCCGCGTTGGATTTGGTGGGAGTCTTGTGATTTTTATTTTTTGAGGAGGGGGGATTCCTTTTAGGTTGGGATTCTCCCTCGCCTTCGGGTTCCCCTCTTGACTCCTCTTCCTCTTCCTGATCATAGTACTCGTTGTCGTCATCATCAGAGATGTCTTCAACGTTCTTACTTTGGTATCTGCTAGGGCCCGGCTTGTCTACGTATGACTTCCCTCCTTTATGGGCCCTGCTTTCTTCTTCCAACAACTGAATGGTTTGGGCGTTAATATTTAACTGTTGGGCCACCAGACGCGATTGTTCCTGGAGGGCGGCTAGCATGAGCTTCCTCTGGTTTGTCGCGGGTGGTGGTGCCTTCACGCCTTTGGATTTGGTGATCTGGGTTCTCAGATCTGAACCTCTTCTTTGTCGAGTTGGGCTCTTAGAAAACCCACTCCTGTCTCCCAAGCGATCATGAATCGATTTGCCCTCAGACGCGGCCTTAGGCCTGTTGGTTGAGGGGGTCACTATCTCGTGATCTTGAGTTGGCTTTTTTCCATTATTTCCAGCCATTTCAAGTTTAGTAATGAAGAATCGTTTTTACGTTCGGGAGGAACTGACGGGCGTTTATGGGTATCAAACGACACTAGTTTCTCGTGAAGAAAAATACTAAAGATAGTAAAATTCGTTTCCCGGCAATGGAACCACTGAAGACGCCACGGAATTCTGGGTCAATATATTGGATGGATATCTGGCTTTTGTTGTCCGGTTCACCTGTTAACACAGCAAAGACGATGAAACCGTCAAGGTCAAGACCGAGTTTGATCCCGGCTTAGACCCTCGGGCGTAAGAGTGAGATTCTCTTGAGTGTCTAAGAACAAGGCGTGGAATACCTTGGGAGAGAAGTTTAGAGTTCTCTGTGTGTTTTAAGTGTGTGTACGGGGTTTTTCATACCTGAGATAGAGGTAGAGAAAAGGCTTATATACCCTCTCTTTTACCCACTGGTCCGACTGCAGGTCTAGGAATAGACTTTACCAACTTGGCCACGTGTCGCTTGGCGATAGGTCGGCAGCCCAGACTGGACAGGCTAAGACCAAGGGATGTCGTGATGTTGACACAGCCGGCGCCGAACATGGCAGGTGGTCAAGGAAGTCCAAGCGCATTTAAGTTGATAGGAGAGTTCTGACCTAGCCATTAATGCTGCCTTTATGACCGACTCGCCGAGGTGATGAAGCCTGGAGGTTGAGAGGTGCTCCAAAACTCATTTCGGCTCGTAATATCTGGATGATCTCGCTATCATCGGAGAGAGAGACGAGGCTGACAAGCTTACTGGTACTCGAACCGCTTCTGAAGCGAATCCGGCTCGCTCAATATCCGGTTTAATTCTGAGCCCGGTTCATCTGGTCTGGGCTCTTCAACTATGCAATTTTTTTTAAATTTGTTTAATGTTTAACTTTCTCAATTTATCCATCACTAGGACTGGAACAACTCAAAGAATAGATACTCCATCCATCCCGAAATAAGTTTTCATTTTTGGTTTTGATGTAAATTAAGGTAGTTGAAGTAGTTTTAGTAAGGCGGCCTAAATTAACTTTAGAACATGCTAATTGTTGTTGAGAAAGGTGGATTTAGTAACTCATTGAACATAGACTCTTATAGAAATGAATTACCTTTTATAAAAGGTGGGAGTAGTATTTTTTGTGGCAACTGTTTCAGGTCAAATTCTGCCCTGTTAATAATTCAGTAAAATATCGATAACGATGATACTGAAAAAGGTTTCTTACTTTCTTGTTATCTGTTGATTGTCGTCAATGCTTGTCCGCTCCTTTGACATTTGTTGTCATCCATGCAGTATCGATTGGACAAATGTTGGATGAACGAAGAGGAGCCACATTGTTTAATCGAGCTTGTATTGGATGCCATGTTGGAGGTGGAAACATTATACAGCCTGTGAGTTCCTCTCCCCATTTGATGTAAACCAAGCATTCTTGCAATTTTATTATTATTATTATTATTATTATTATTATTATTATTATTATTATATTAAATCATCAATGATTTATTTTCAATTTCTCAGGGCGCAACACTCTTTCTCAAAGATCTAGAAAGGTAGTCCTAAAGATGATTTTTTTCCCCTTGAAAAATGACGGCTTTCATTTCATTTATTTTCTGTGTTACATAAAACCTCTAATTCCAAAAATAAACATTCTTGGAATTCTTCGAGTTATATTGTAACAAGCCTGACATGATAAACATACTCCAGCTTCAGGGGAGTGTAAAGACTAAAAGAGCATTGTTAATCACTAACTTATACTCCCTCCGTCCCTCTTTAATCTACAAAAATTACCCTTTTAGTTGTCTCACTTTAATCTACAAAGACCCAAAATGGAAATGTTTTAATAGTTGTAAAATAATGAGACCCACTTGTCATACTCACAACAATTATCCACTTACTATTCTCTACCCCACTTTCCCTCTCCTACCCAAATATCAATACTCATAACACATCAACTTTTTCTCTTTCTCCTTAATTAATGTGCCCAACCCAATTTTTGTAAGTTAAAGAGGGACGGAGGGAGTACTCTCTCCGTCCCTAAATGAATGTCTTTTTTTTTTCTTTTGTGAAGCTACTACCACCCCCTCCCCCCCAAACATCAAACGTTATGTTCAGGGGAGTGTGTAGAGCATTGTTATAGTATTGATTTAACTTGTAAAAATCAGCTTTCTCAAATGTCACCCAATTTAATAATGGATATTAATTTAAGGACAGGGAGTACGGCAGTAGTATATAATTATGTACGTAACCGCTAATTGGTCTAGTTTACAGCTTCTCGATTCTCATCGTGTTCTCCATTCTCTCTAAGAAAATCTCGAATTGTATGAGATTGTATACAAGATCTTACTAGCCACTAAATAAACTGTTTCTGTTTTCTCTCGATTTCTAATGTCTGTGCATGCAGGAACGGAGTTGGCACGGAAGACGAGATATACGGTGTGACTTACTTTGGCAAGGGAAGAATGCCAGTAAGATTGATTCACCTGGAAATCAAAGCATCACTCTTTGATCCATTTAACATTCTACTCAACGTATTTGAACTCACTTAAAAAAATGCTTTTCTGATGTTCGTTTGCTGCGTGCATTCAGGGTTTTGGTGAGAAGTGCACACCAAGAGGTCAATGCACTTTTGGAGCTCGGCTTCAAGAAGACGAGATCAAACTTTTGGCTGAATTTGTCAAGTCACAGGCAGATCAAGGTTGGCCCACTATTGAAACGTATGGTGATTGAACGCATCAAATTCATTAGCGTCTTCTTGCTAACTCTTACCATACTAGGTAACAGTATATCACTCTGTCCTGTCCTGTCCTGGAAAAGTAAGAAATGTAAATGGAAGTATATTCCTTTCATTCATGTAGTAACTGTGGTTATATACAATGTAAATTGGAGGGAAACTCCAACAAATTATCTAACTGCATCTAACAACTTCTAACAAACTGTTAGGTCGGTTACATCAACTTTATACAATTGACCACTAACTTTGGTTATTTACACTTAACTCCCCCAAGTCTTCATCTTGCTGTACACTTGTATCTGTAACATCCCCCCTCAAGCTAGATGTGGAGAACAAATTCAGAACATTAAGCTTGCTTAACAAAAACTGAAGTTGATGAGAAGGTAAGGCTTTGGTAAATAAGTCAGCTGGTTGAAGTTTAGTAGGAACATGAGAAGTGTTTATGAGACCAGAGCTTATCAAATGACAGTCAATTTCTATGTGTTTGTTTTGTCCTCTCATGATACACTGGAGTGGATGCTATATGTAAGGCAGCTTTGGTTGTCACAAAACAGAGTAACCGGCAAAGAAACAATCGATGTGATTTCACAACTAGTAGAACTAGAAGCCATACTGAACGTTTTGCTTCTTAGCTTTCCAAGAGACTAATGATTTTCCAAGAAATATGCAACAAGGACTGTAATAACCGGCCTTAGGTTAATTATTTATTTTATTATTGTGAACTCTTTTATTAATTGGGCCTAATTAATTAATTAAGAGTAAGAGTTGGGTTAAGCTTTGGGCCCGTGTAGTTCAAAACCCAATAATGATTGGGAAACCTTTTTAAGTTAGGAAATTAAAACCCTTAAGCATAAATACTCCCTAAGATCCCTAGCCTCTTTTATTTTGTCAAACAAAAAAATAAAAGAAGAAGAAAAAGAGAAAGAGAGACGCAGAAAAGAGAAACAGGGAAAGAGAAGAAGAAGAGAGCGAGAAGGCGGTGGGAGAGAGAGAGCTTGAGAGGAGCCGGTTTTGGATCAACAAAGGTACTCCTCAACTCCCCCTAATCTTTTCTCTTCCGTTTAAGTCATTGGGATGGATGATTTAGAAACCCTAAACTAATGATATGAATTAGGGTTTCATGAAAGTATAAGAGAGAGGAAGAATAAGGTGGGTGGTGTGTGTGCGTGTTGTGGGTATGGCAGTGTGTGTTTTGTGTGTGTGCTGGAAGTGTGTGTAGTGTGTGTGTGTATGCGTGTGTGTGTGTGTTGTTGTTCTGGGTGTGTGTGTGTGTATGTTTGAGTGTGTATATAGTGTGTGTGTTTGTGTATATTGATAAAGTGAATTTAGTGTGTGCTGGAAAAGGTGAAAACAGTGTGTGTAAATTGGATTAAGAAGTTAAGATGGAAATTGATGATAGTAAACCCTAGGGGTATTTTGGGTAAACCCTAGGGGTAATTTAGTAAACCAAAAAGGGTATTTTGGGCATAAAATAATGAGTAATATTTGAGACCCTAGAGTGAATATTAACCTTAAAAAGGAGTTAAAGAGAATAACTCGTAGGTTAATAAAAGGAGAAGTAAAGTATTTTGGGGGGGAAAGTAAATAGTAAACACTTGTCCTAAGAATATTTTGTGCGTGATTGTAGATTCGTGCACGTGGTTTTGCTAAGAGGATTAACGCAAGCCAAGGTAAGGGATTACGATCCTTAGTTCTTGATGTCTCTATCCTTTAATGTAGGATTCCTATATATTCTTTCATGAGTAGTTACCTAGTGGCGGTAACATTTGAATTCTTAAAAGTTGTGAACGCCTTTTGAATGTTCCTACCCCTTGACATGTTTTAAATCAATGGGTACCAAAACATATCTTTGAAATTGTATGGTGTTCTCGTACCTTGAACACTAAGTTGAAACATTGCTATATCTTAATGTGGTATAGACATTCGCTTACTTTGCTATATCTTAATGTGTATAGACATTCGCTTACTTTGCTATATCTTAATGTGGTATAGACATTCGCTTACTTCGCTATATCTCAATGTGGTATAGACGGACTAAGTAGGTTAATCTAGTTTGAAATGAAAAAGAACTAGACTTTGGTACTGCTTAAATGAAGTAGTTGATTATCATGATAAATCTTACTTAAATGCCCTGATCAGGCATTGCACCTGAAATGGTGACGTTATCTTGGAATTGACAGACTTGGAAGTAAATGCCACACTTCTTTTGAAAAAGGTTATTGCTAACTGTTTGAATCTTAGCGGTTAACTTGATATTTAATGAAAGCTTATCTTTGAAAATATTATTGATGTTTCGTTCTTCCGGTCATCTCTCCTTAGTACCCGGAGAGATCCCGTATGAACTTACTGAGCATTGTTCGCTCACCCCTTCCATAATTACTGTTCTTCAGGTAATAAGTAGAGGGAGGATTTCAAATGACGAGAAGAACGTTGTTAAGGTGAAGTTGAAGGTCATTGGTGACGAGAGGTTTTATGGACGGTGGTTACTAGTCGTTAGTTTTGAAAGACAATTATTACGCTTCCGTTATTTATTTTGAATTGTGGTTAGAGATACTAGCCATGGAGATTTGAATTGTAGTTTATGACCGTTATTCCTTTATTTTGGGGACGGATTTATATTATCTAAAGGATGTTATAATACTCTGAAATTCGGGGTGTTACAGTTGGTAATCAGAGCTCCGGTTTAGGTTTACATGGGAGACTATAGAAAGAAGTTAAGACTATGAGGAGAAATAGTACTTAACGTAGATTGGGCTTTGGAACTCTGATAAGGAAGATAGTACTTTTGGGGAAATTACCATTTTAGGAAACTTACCTTTTGAGGAAACTTTCTAAATTAGGAAACTTTCTAAGTTTGGGAACTTTCCATTTATGGAAACTTACTATTTTGGGGAAGAACCTAAAATGGGATTTGTAGAGGAGTATAAGTGTATACTTGAGAATAATCTTGAATGATTGTGAATGAATGTTATCTCTTCATTAAGAACGAACACATTATGAGGTTTATGTGACTCTAATAGTGGTTTGTTTTCATTGTAAATCATGGACGGACCTAGCAAATCAAAGATGTTTTGGAGACATGTAGTTCTAAGAAGAAAGTTGATCCAACGTTATGTTTTGGGGATCAAAGGACTAAAGGAAAGAAAAGTTACGCGAGAAAGCGGAAGTTGAAAGGGAGAGATTGGGCATCACGTATGATAAATTGGTGCAAAACTGGAAGGAATTTAAAAGCACTAAGAAGAATTGGAGGAGATAAAGACAAAATTGCAAAGGTATAAAGAAGATCTTAGTGACACTGAGAGATACATTGATCAGACTAGAGAACAAGTCTATATATGGTTTGATTAAGTGGAACGTTTAAAGGCAACTATAGTCCTAAAGCAAGGACCAATGGCCCCTATAGGTAATGAGGCGCCAAATGAAGAAGAATTGGTAGCCGAAGTTGAAATCGAGGAAGTAGATGTTATCATAGAGGGGAATGAAGCTACCCCAATCATAATTGATGATGATGAGACACATGAAGCACCAACCAAAAAGGTCTACAGGAAGACCAAAGGGATCCAAGAACAAAGTGAAGAAGGCTCCAAAAGTGTCAAGTGGAAGACCTAGAGGAAGGCCTAGGAAAGTTGGAAAGTGGGACAACGAATACTTTTAAGTTTTCATCTGCTAGTAGAAGTAACTAGTAGTAGTAGTTTGAAGACTCATTTGAGTATCTTTTCTTTACTTTGAATTCATTTTAATTGTGAATCTATTTCACTTATTAATAAAAGCGATTTTCTCTTATATGATTTCCTAAAAGTTTTGTGATTTCATTTATGTTCGTAGTGTTAAAAGTGTGCGTTAACCAAGAACAAGAAAGTATAGTCTGTTGAAACGACTAATGAATGAAAGTATGGTCTAGTGAAATGGCCAAATGAAAGTGATGGGGGTCTACTGAAACGACCTATGAAAGTAAATGTGGTCTAATGAAATGACTAACGAAAAGTGAAAACGGTCTAGTGAAATGACTATGATATGTGATTAAGTCAAGTGAAACGACTTACCAAGGAAGTAATGGTCTATTGAAATGACCGAAGTGAATAATTATGGTTTAATGAAACTCCAAAGAGTCCAGTAAAGTCGACTAGTGAAACTAAGTGATGGTCTATTGAATGACCAATGGGAAATGTTAAGGTCTAAAAAGGCGACCAAGGAGTATAGTAAGTTGACTAATGAAAGTAGTATTGGTTCATTGAAATGACCAAAGGTCTAGTGTGTGACTTTATTTGAATGATTAGTCTATTGAGACGACTTATATATGTAAATAATGAGTATTGTTAGCAGGTGAAATAACCTAGAGCAAGAAAGTATGGTTCGAGTGAAAAGACCATGAATATTAATTGGTTTAGTGGGACAGCCAAGTGTGAACAATAGTGGTCAAGTGAAGCGACCAACGAAAGTGAAAATGGTCTATTGGAATGACCGGTGAAAATAGTAAGGGTCTAGTGGATCGACCTGCGATTAGTAATTAAGTCTAGGGAAATGACAACTAAAGTAAGAATGGCCAAATAAACCGATCAAGTAAGAGATAATGGTCTATGGAGGTGAGCAATGAGATAGAAATGGTCTAATGAATCGACCAATAAGACTAGTGAAATTGACTAATGGAAAGGAAGTCAGTCTATTGAAACGACCAGTGGTCTAGTACACGACCTATGATTCGAATGATAATCTGTAGGGATGATCTACACATATAACATGAAAGGTTATAAGCATTGATGGTATGAGAGTGCGTGAAAAATGTCTCATGTTCATGATAGCACAAAAAGTATCATATTATTCGGCGAGTATCCGTAATGCCAAAATGGCTGAGTTCTTGATGTTAACTCAAGGAAATAACTATGTCTAAAGGGAGTTCTGGAGGATGGAACCAAGACAAAAATAAATAAATTTGGAAGTCGATTTGACCGAATTGGAGGTTGGTAAATTCGATGTAATCTTGGGAATGGACCGGTTAGCTGCATACCATGCCATGTGGATTGTTTTAAGAAGGAAGTTTACTTCAGATTATCGTCTAGAAAAGAGTTTAGGTTCCAAAGCATGGAGCCTAGGACTAGATTAGATTTTATTTCGGTAATGAAAGCTTGCAAATTGTCAAGAAAGGGCTGTGATGGATTTTTTGGCCTACATTAGCGAGAATGACCAAAAAGAAGTTAGTATTGAATCTTTGTCTATAATTAGAAATTTTGAAGATGTATTTCAAGAAGATTTTCCTGGTATACCACCGGAGAGATGAGGTGGAGTTCTCTATAGATTAGTACCAGAAACCGCACCAATATTAAAGGCGCCGTATAGAATGGCTCCGTCAGAATTGAAGAATTAAAGGAGCAACTGCAAGAGTTGTTGAATAAGAGTTTGATCAGACTGAGTGTATCACCATGGGCTGCACCGGTGTTGTGAATAATAAGGATGGGTCGATGAGATTATGTATCGACTATCGTGAATTAAACCGTGTGACGCTAAGGAATCAATACTGTTGCCAAGAATAGATGATTTGTTTGATCAACTTCGTGGAGCGTATTATTTCTCGAAGATAGACTTGAGGTCTAGTTACCATCAACTAAGATCGAAGAAGAATGGTATAGCTAAGACAACCTTTAGAACAAGGTATGGTCATTATGAGTTTGTTGTAATGCCGTTTGGATTGACTAACGCACCGGCAGCATTTATGGAGCTTATGAATAGGATATTTCAGAAGTTCTTAGACAAATGCGTGATTGTATTCATTGATGACATTTTGGTGTATTCAAAAACTAAGGAAGAGCATGAAGAGCAATTAAGGTTAGTGTTGTAAATCTTAAGAGAGCAAAAGTTATATGTTAAATTCAAGAAATGTGAATTTTGGTTGGAGAAAGTGGCATTCTTAGGTCATATGGTGTCAAAGGATGGGATTGCCGTGGATCCAATAAAAATAGAAGCTATTGTGAATTGGGAAAGACCAACTTCGGTTAGTGTAATAAGAAGTTTCTTTGGTCTAGCTGGCTACTATAGGAGATTCGTAGAAGGTTCTCAGAGTTGTCAGTGCCATTGACGAGATTAACTCAGAAATGAGCAAAGTTTGTTTGGTCAGAAGAATGTGAATGGAGTTTGAGGAATTGAAGCGATGATTGGTGTCCGCACCAGTGCTTGCGTTACCGTCAGGAACGGATGGATTTGTGATATATAGTGATTCTTCATTTAAAGGACTAAGCTGCGTATTGATGCGGAATGATAAGGTTATAGTTTATGCATCTAGACAATTGAAGAACCATGAGGAGAATTATCCAACCTATGATCTAGAGTTAGCTGCAGTGGTGTTTGCTTTGAAGATATGGAGGCACCACTTGTATGGGGTGACATGTCAGATTTACACTGATCATAAGAGCCTTAAGTATATATTCACCCAGAAGGAGCTTAATATGAGACAAAGAAGATGGTTGGAGTTATTGAAAGATTATGATTGTACGATTTTGTACCACCCTGGGAAGGCCAATAAGGTGGCGGATGCACTAAGTAGGAAGAATCGTGGAACACTAGCAGCGCTAAATTCTAAGGAGGAAAGTGCGTGGAACCGCATTGAGATTTCAAGCATGGAAGTGCAAGTGAAGGGTTATTTGGCTCAAATGAGTGCTTAGCCAACGCTTATAGTTATAATTAAAGAAGCATAAGAAATTGACGAAGAAGTAATGAAAGTACATGAGAGTATCGCTAAGGGAAAAGCAAAAGACTTTCGTGTAGGAGAAGATGGAATCATGAGGTACCAATCTAGGGTATGGGTGCCAGACAATGAGGATATTATGAGGGAGATTTTGAAGGAAGCTCATTGTTCGAGATTCTCCGTACATCCTGGAAATACGAAGATGTATAGAAACTTGAGAGAGACGTTCTGGTGGAACAATATTAAAGGAGATATAGCCGAGTTGGTATCAAAATGTTTGGTGTGTCAACAAGTGAAAGTGAGCACCAGAGACCGGCAGGATTACTACAGTCATTACCTATTCCTCAGTGGAAGTGGGAACATATAGCTATGGATTTGATATTAGGGTTACCAAAGACGTTAAGAGGTTACAATGCAATTTGGGTTATTGTGGATAGGCTTACGAAGTCGGCTCATTTTCTAGCGATTAAGGTGAATGATTCGTTAGAGAAATTGGCCAAGTTGTATATTGATGAAATTGTGAGATTACATGAAATACCAGTTTTGATAGTGTCTGATCGTGATGCGAGGTTTGCATCGAAAATTCTGGAAGAGTTTACGACAAGAATTGGGTACGGAGTTGACGATGAGTACAGCTTTTCACCCGCAGACAGATGGACAGTCGGAAAGGACTATCCAGACTCTAGAGGACAATTTGAGAGTTATGTCGTTAGACTGGCAAGGAACATGGGATGAACATTTGATGCTAGTAGAATTCGCATACAATAATAGTTTTCATGCTAGTATCGGAATGGCACCGTACGAGGCATTGTATGGACGAACGTGTAGATCACCTACTTGCTGAGATGAAGTTGGTGAGAGAAAGTTAATTGAACTGGAACTGATCCAAGTGACGGCTGATAAGGTTCAACAGATTCGAAAATGGTTATTGACCGCTCGAAGTCGACAAAAGTCATATGCCGATCGCCGAAGGCGCGATTTGGAATTTCAACTGGGCGATCATGTATTCCTGAAGATTTCGCCAAAAAAAAAGGAGTTATGAGGTTCGGTATTCGAGGGAAGTTAAGCCCGAGATATGTTGGACCATTTGAAATCTTAGAACGAGTTGGAATGGTAGCTTACAAGTTAGCTTTACCGCCTGTGCTAGCTGGAGTGCACAACGTATTTCATGTGTCAAAGTTAAGGAAGTTCATTCCCGATCCGAGTCATGCGATCGAGTATAAACAACTAAGAGTTCGTGTTGATTTGAGTTACGACGAAGAACCCATAAAAATTGTAGATCGGAGGATCAAACCTTGAGGAAAAGAGTGATTCCTTATGTGAAAGTGCAATGGAGCAACCATACCGAAAGGGAGGCTATGTAGGAGCTCGAGAGCGAGATGCGAGAGGCATATCCCGCGCTATTTTCTGATTTAGGTACGTTTAGTTTGGTGGACCAAACTCTTTTAAGGAGGAAAGAATGTAATAACCGGCCTTAGGTTAATTATTTATTTTATTATTGTGAACTCTTTTATTAATTGGGCCTAATTAATTAATTAAGAGTAAGAGTTGGGTTAAGCTTTGGGCCCGTGTAGTTCAAAACCCAATAATGATTGGGAAACCTTTTTAAGTTAGGAAATTAAAACCCTTAAGCATAAATACTCCCTAAGATCCCTAGCCTCTTTTATTTTGTCAAACAAAAAAATAAAAGAAGAAGAAAAAGAGAAAGAGAGACGCAGAAAAGAGAAACAGGGAAAGAGAAGAAGAAGAGAGTGAGAAGGCGGTGGGAGAGAGAGAGCTTGAGAGGAGCCGGTTTTGGATCAACAAAGGTACTCCTCAACTCCCCCTAATATTTTCTCTTCCGTTTAAGTCATTGGGATGGATGATTTAGAAACCCTAAACTAATGATATGAATTAGGGTTTCATGAAAGTATAAGAGAGAGGAAGAATAAGGTGGGTGGTGTGTGTGCGTGTTGTGGGTATGGCAGTGTGTGTTTTGTGTGTGTGCTGGAAGTGTGTGTAGTGTGTGTGTGTATGCGTGTGTGTGTTGTTGTTGTTCTGGGTGTGTGTGTGTGTGTGTTTGAGTGTGTATATAGTGTGTGTGTTTGTGTATATTGATAAAGTGAATTTAGTGTGTGCTGGAAAAGGTGAAAACAGTGTGTGTAAATTGGATTAAGAAGTTAAGATGGAAATTGATGATAGTAAACCCTAGGGGTATTTTGGGTAAACCCTAGGGGTAATTTAGTAAACCAAAAAGGGTATTTTGGGCATAAAATAATGAGTAATATTTGAGACCCTAGAGTGAATATTAACCTTAAAAAGGAGTTAAAGAGAATAACTCGTAGGTTAATAAAAGGAGAAGTAAAGTATTTTGGGGGGGAAAGTAAATAGTAAACACTTGTCCTAAGAATATTTTGTGCGTGATTGTAGATTCGTGCACGTGGTTTTGCTAAGAGGATTAACGCAAGCCAAGGTAAGGGATTACGATCCTTAGTTCTTGATGTCTCTATCCTTTAATGTAGGATTCCTATATATTCTTTCATGAGTAGTTACCTAGTGGCGGTAACATTTGAATTCTTAAAAGTTGTGAACGCCTTTTGAATGTTCCTACCCCTTGACATGTTTTAAATCAATGGGTACCAAAACATATCTTTGAAATTGTATGGTGTTCTCGTACCTTGAACACTAAGTTGAAACATTGCTATATCTTAATGTGGTATAGACATTCGCTTACTTTGCTATATCTTAATGTGGTATAGACATTCGCTTACTTTGCTATATCTTAATGTGGTATAGACATTCGCTTACTTCGCTATATCTCAATGTGGTATAGACGGACTAAGTAGGTTAATCTAGTTTGAAATGAAAAAGAACTAGACTTTGGTACTGCTTAAATGAAGTAGTTGATTATCATGATAAATCTTACTTAAATGCCCTGATCAGGCATTGCACCTGAAATGGTGACGTTATCTTGGAATTGACAGACTTGGAAGTAAATGCCACACTTCTTTTGAAAAAGGTTATTGCTAACTGTTTGAATCTTAGCGGTTAACTTGATATTTAATGAAAGCTTATCTTTGAAAATATTATTGATGTTTCGTTCTTCCGGTCATCTCTCCTTAGTACCCGGAGAGATCCCGTATGAACTTACTGAGCATTGTTCGCTCACCCCTTCCATAATTACTGTTCTTCAGGTAATAAGTAGAGGGAGGATTTCAAATGACGAGAAGAACGTTGTTAAGGTGAAGTTGAAGGTCATTGGTGACGAGAGGTTTTATGGACGGTGGTTACTAGTCGTTAGTTTTGAAAGACAATTATTACGCTTCCGTTATTTATTTTGAATTGTGGTTAGAGATACTAGCCGTGGAGATTTGAATTGTAGTTTATGACCGTTATTCCTTTATTTTGGGGACGGATTTATATTATCTAAAGGATGTTATAATACTCTGAAATTCGGGGTGTTACAAGGACTTCCTAGTAGTTGGACATGAAGCCCAATCAACATCACAATAAGCGTATTAGTTGAGGGATAGAAGGACAACCTAAGTCTTTTGTCTTGAATTGAGACAGTAAATAAGACTTGATTTGAGCAATGACTTTGGGACATGAACGTGTAACAAACAATTATGTCATCCACATAGACCAACAATATACTGAAGGCTGTTTTTGACTTGAGAAAGAATGAGATATGGTCATTTTTGGACTGCATGAAACCATTGTTTAACAAGGCTGTATACAATTATTGTCTAGGAGCCTGTTTGAGGCCATACAAGGATTTTATGAGTTTACAAGCCAAAGTTTGGTTAGGATATTTCTGACTGATGGAGGAGGGAACAAAATAGCCAAGAGGAAGGGCCATAAACACTTCTTCTTGTAGATCACCATGCAAAAATGCATTAGTTACATCCATTTGATCCATAGTCCAGTGAAGACAAGTGGTCAGAGCAATGATTAATCTGACTGTGTTCATTTTTGCAACAGGTGCAAAAGTGCCAAAATATTCTAAGCGTTCAGTCTGTGTATAACCCTTAGCCACATGTCTGGCTTTGTACCTGTCTAGAGATCCATCTGGTTTGAATTTGAGTTTGTAGATCCATTTACAACCAACAAGATTTTTATCAGTTGGAAGAGGTTGAATAGCCCAGGTATTATTTTGTTCTAGAGCTTGAATCTCAGTATTCATGGCTTGACACCAATTGGGGTCTTTAATGGCTTGATTATAGGTATGTGGTTCAGACAATGAAGATATATTGCAAATAGGGATGTCAATTTGACCGAACACGATCCGCCCCGAAAAAGTAGGGTTCGGGTTGCAATTTTCATGACCCGAGCGGGTTAGGGTCTGGTTCGGGTTTTGATATCGACCCGCCGTGAACCGACCCGACCCGCACCCTCATGTACAAAGTCAAGATATTATGTAAGTTAATCATATCATATGTTGTTCAATTTATTTTTATAGTTGTTTTTAGTGAGGTTTGATGATTTTAAACTAATTTCTATAACTAATTAAAATTTAAGCTTATACATAGATTGGGCCCAAGCAAATATGAGCTAATTTTTTTATAATTTTGTACGCTTCAGGTCGGGTCACTCCTTTTGACATTAGGGTCGGGTTCGGTTTTGACGAAACCCGCCCCGAACCCGCCCCGTTGCCATCCCTAATTGCAAATATAGGAGAAATAATGAGGAGATATATTTGAATATGAAACAATGGAAGGACTTACCAGTGCACACGAACTTGAGGGATGAGTAAATGAAGATGGAAGACCTGTAAGAAATGTAAATGGAAGTATATTCCTTGCATTCATGTAGTAATTGTGGTTATATACAATATAAATTGGGGCAAGTTGCAATTTAGTTACCTGAGTTTGTCGCGATGTTTCAATTGGTTATCCAGTTTGTGTTTGTTACAATTTGGTTACTGAATGTGTCTTTTTGTTGCAATTAAGTGTAATTTTGGACAGACTGTTAAAAAACTAGCGAAAATAGATGAAAAACGTAACTAGCATCTTTCAAAATTGCAATTATCACCCCTACAATTTAAATTATCCCACTATGCCCTCTAGCTTTTAATGGATGTAAAACTAACATAACTTGGCATTAAAACCTAATGGGGATTAAAACTAAATCCTTAATTGATAATGTAAAATTTAAAAAGTAACATAATATTTTATTGGGTTAATGACAAATTAGGGCCTGAACTCCAGGGGGTGTGTCTAAATGGGGGCCTGCGTTTTTTTTTTTCGCTAGATCACGGCTCAATATCTAAATTTTTCGCCAGTTAAGGGCTTTTTGACGAAAATCGTTAGAAAAGTCAGTTAATTTCCATGTGCATGGCACGTGATCATAAATCTGGATGAAATTGAAATGAAAAGTTGTCAAAAAGGGTCAAACTGTAAATTTTAAAATTTGAAAGGTTAAATCCAAAACAAAACCCCCTCTTCATTTCTCCTCATACCCTGCAACATCTTTTCTCCTCCTTCCATCTTCAACCTCCCGCCCCCACCCTACTACCGGCTCCATGCCACCCCTCCCACCGTCTCCTTGCATCTACACACCACCCTTCCCCTTCCAAGCACTCCTTCTCATTTCTTCTTCCCCATCACTTTCGTCGCCGCTCACATCGCCGTCTTCGTCGCCGGCTTCAACTTTCGGTAAGTATCTCTCTCGCGTTCTCTCTCTCTCTCTCTCTCTCTCTCTCTCTCTCTCTCTCTCACGTTCGGATTCCTGATTCTTTAAATTTTGATTTTTGATTTTTGATTTCTGATTTGCTTGTGTGTTGTATTTGTGTGTATAATCCATTCTACCCAACAACTCCATTTTTTGATTTGTGAAGTTTTGATTTTTGATTTTTGAAGTTTTGATTTTTGATTTTTGATTTTTGATTTCTGATTTGATTTTGTTTACTCTTTGTTTATTTTAATTTGTCTGATTTTAGAATTATTGTTGTTGGTAGTGGTAGCAGGGATGATAGTGGTGGGCAGTAGCGGTTTTTGAGTTTTTGACCAGTGTTTGGCATGGCTCTGGGTGGTGGCGGTGCGGTGGTGGCGGTCTGGTGGTGGAGGTGCAGTGTTGGTGTGGTGGTCCGGTGGAAGTGATGGTGGTGGGCTGGTGGTGGTGGTGGAGAGAATGGTGATGATAATTTGGTTGAAATGTAAAATGTAAAATTTGAATTTTGAATTTTATTAACAAATTTGACTGTAATAAGATTTTATATTTGGACAATTTTTTGGTAAATGATTAGTGCTTAATCATAAATGTTAAATATATTAATTCAATTTCATTATCACTTTTCATATTCATAACATTTATTTTTTCTTAATCTCCGTGTAAAGTCAAACTAGGAACTTTAAATTGGGACGGAGGGAGTACTTGATTATTTAGAAAAATGATTACTCCCTTCGTCCTAGTTTAATGTTCTTAGTTTGACTATGCACGCTTATTAGGAAACTAAGACAAAAACAAAGGGAATGAGTCAACCAAAAGTAGAGAGTGAAGGATATAAATTTCAAAAAACACTATTCATAGAATAAAATTTAAATTTATTTATAATTTTCTTTTCTTTAATTTATTATTTAGAAAATAATCTAAATCATTTTATATTTAATATAGCTATTAGATTAATTTTTTTTTAATAAATTTGATTTTTTTTAATAAATTTATTTTATATATGATAATTATTTATTTTATTATATACTTGATTATTTAGAAAAAAAAATTATTTGTTTAGAAAAAATATTTATTTCATTTTAAACCTTTTGAGTTTCAAAAATTTCACTAAAACCCTTACTAACTAATATCATTACAAACCCGTCCATTTTGACGATCACGTGCCATGCACATGGCACTTAATTGACATTTTTAACGATTTCCGTCAAAAAGCCTTTAACTGGCGAAAAATTTAGATATTGAGCCCTAATCTAGCGAAAAAAAAAAACCCAGGCCCCGTTTAGACGCACCCCCTGGAGTTCAGGCCCTAATTTGTCATTAACCCTATTTTATTCACACCGCCACCCACTGTTTACCCTTCTCCAGCCCTAACTCTTCTCCTCCTCCGCTTCTCTCTATCTCTCCCTTCCCGCCGCTCCCTGCAATTGCCACCTCCTCATGCCTACATCCAACCTTTTGCTAATCATTCCAACTCAGATCTGGAAATCAAATCTGGTGGAGAGGATTATTGGAAAGCCGACACCGGAGAATAGGTTGCGTGTCGCTGGGGAATAAGTCTCTAACTCAGTAAGGAAGTAACCCTTTGTTCTTTTGTAGTCGTAACTCAGTCCTCTCATATCCTAGGTCTTGAATTTAACTAGCAGTACCCCCGTGCGATGCACGGTGTGGTCTAATTTCTTTATTTAATAACTAAATTTTAATTTTTGAAAATTATCTTACAACCAAAATAATAAATTTTTAAACACATAAATGATATGAGTAAAGTAAATTTTAACACATAACTAAATATAAGTATTTTTTTTATTCTATATATTAGTAATCAAATTAATAAAAGAAAATAAATATTGAAATGTAGTTTTAGTGAGTTCACAATTCCAAATAACACCTTCCTCTTGATACAAAATGGTAAGTCACTTCGTAGTTAATTTTTTTGAATATTTAACCAAGATTAATTCAAAATCCACACAAATTCATTTTATCATATTTCATACAAATTTTATATAAATACCATATGATAAATTGTTTTCATTAAGAGAGAGAAACTTGTGGATAAAAATAAAATTAATATGAAATGCGGTAGTAATAAAAGAATTTGAAAAGAATGGAAAGATGCGTGATTTGGTTTCAATAATTAATTTTTTATTTAATATTTTTTTTTTAAAAAATTACTCTATCAAGATAAATTAAAAATTGCGTTGATAGAAACATAATAGAAAGTGGACATATCCTATAATAAATGTAAGTATAAGTCAAATATACTTAAACTTTGACCAATATATATGCTACACAATTTACTCTTCATACAAAAGTAGTTAATGACTATGTTCTTATTGATAATTTTCTAACCACTTTTATAATTATAATTTTATGGTAATTAAATAGTTTGGCGTTCAATGTTAGTCCAAATTCAAGTATGTGTAACCTATAATAACCTTTATTTCTAACCACTTTTATAATTTTATGATGATTAGACAATTTAGCATTCAATGTTAGTCCAAATTCAAGTATGTGTAACCTATTGTAAACTTTATTTCTAACCACTTTTATAATTTTATGATAATTAGACAGTTTGGCATTCAATGTTAGTCAAAATTCAAGTATGTATAACTTATAGTGACCTTTATTATGGGACAGCGGGATAATATTTTTTTCTTTTACTCAAGATAGATAACTGATATCTTTTCCACAAATATGAGTGTTTCTTGGACTTTATTTACTACTCCATGGTTACTTATTTTCGTTTTGGGCTTTCAATACTAATGGTTATTAAGCTAGTACACTCAAATTTATAGTTCCTTACTGTAAAACATAATTTTTATCATTTTAAAATTTCATTTTCTTCCATTTGACAGTTTTTATAATTCTTTTATATATTTATTCAAATTGACACTTTTTATAATAAAACTTTTACCTTACTTTTCAATTCACTTCTTCATTTTTTTTAAAGATCAAGTAAAAACACCAAGGTAGTTACACAAAATGATAAAAACATACATAACTATAAATCGTCTACTACTACTGTATTAGTAATAGAAGTTACACTTGCTACTACTACTGCACTACATAATATTTATACATTGACTTTACTACTAATCCATTACTTAAGGAGATACATACTCCCTCCATCCCATCTTAAACTTCAAAAACTTCCTTTTTTGGGTGTCCCATTTTAAACTTCAAAATAAAAAAAAAGAAAGTTATTTATATTTTTTTATTTAGTGGGACCTACATGTCATCCACACAACAACTTTCCACTAACTATTCTCTACCCCACTTTATCTCTCCTACCCACTTTCTATACTCACAACACTCTACCCACTATCTATATTTTATAATATAAAAATTTCCCTCTTAATTCTTTTGCCCACTTTTTTTTTTTAAGTTTAAACCACTCCATCCATTACTTTAAGGAGTTACATATACTACTACTACCACATAAAAACAACATTTAGCAACTAAATATGTTGAACTACATTTCTGAATTACTGTTTGTATAGCTTACTTGATCAACATGAAAGAAGAAGAGAGCAATCATGACTTGAAGAATTAAAATATGCAACAATTTTAAAAAAGTTTTACCAATTCTACAATTAGGGACAAAGTTAATTTTTGAAAGTATAAAGAGACCGGTGAAAAAATTTCAGAGAAAAACATTTAGGGACAAAATTATGATAAAAATGGACACTCATTTTGGGACAAAAAAAAAAAAAATCTGAAAATGGACACTCATTTAGGGACAAAGGGAGTATTATTTTAAAAAGTTTTTCTAATTCTACAATTTTAATTTAAGTGTGCATAAAATAATATTTTATCTTTAAACTTTTTGAATAATCGAATAAGAAAATTATTTTAAACATAAAGATTATTATTACTATCTCCGTCTCAAAATAGATGTCGTTTTGAGAGTTAAATTTTGTCTCAAAATACTTGTTGTTTCACAATTTCCAAAGCCTTTTTATTGATCTATACCAATTATACCCTTAATAATGATAGTGAACTATCTCTTACCTAGCCATTTAATTACCTAAGTAGTTGAATTACTTTAGGGGTATTTGGGACTTCTTTACATGCATTAATGACATTTCTTAATATGTGTGAAACACTCCAAAAAGACATCTATTTTGAGGCGGAGGGAGTATTAGTATTAGTTAGTATACCCATCTTTGTCTAGAAAACCTCGCACCCAACTAATAAAAAAACAATCATAAAATTTCCATCCCATCCTTTCATCTTCAAAAAATATATGCTTACTTTCTAATATGTTTATTTTATAACAATGTTTGTTCGAAATATATATGAAAAAAATTCAAAACTTTTAGAGAGCTCAATTTCAAAATTTGGATGAAGTAGTATTTTTATTTATTCTTTTTGTACTCTGCTTAGTTCCTAATTAAGCTTTTGAAATATTGAAATTACATTTTTTACTTATAAGATCTCTCTCTCCTTTACTCATAAAATACCTCATAGCTGTTACATATTTTCTTTTTCCTAATTAGATTTTTACCTATAATATATTTATACTTCCTAAATTAGGCTTTCTAAAATATTTAGTAAATTATCTACTCCTATTAAGCTTGATTCACCCTTCCCACATTATATACTCCTAATTTTTAGTTCTAAACATAATTTATAACGTAAATAGACATAATATCATATTTGGAGTCAACCCAATTAACATTTATTGTACTTTTTTAAAAAATGATTATTCTGTGAAACAAAATCAGGAAAATCCCATGCAGCATATAGTACTCTTAAAAATTATGGTATAATTAAAGTAGACAAATGTAAATACTTCTTGAAATTATTATGCGAAAGTTTTAATAATTGATTTTTGCTAAATCAAACCTTTATGACGGCTAGGATTTTAAATTTGTCTTAATATAGTATTTACATACTTTGAAAGGGTGTAGCATTATTTAGTCAATTTCAACATAAAAATAGCTGTCAAATGCCCAAACTCCCAAAGGGAGTTTTTTTTTTTTTTTTTTTTCAATTAAGTCAATCTTCTCACCAATGACTCTCACCAAGACCGCCACCTCTCCACCGTCATCAACCACCAACAGTCTCACACATCATTTCTCCACCATTATCAACCACAACAGTTCATGTTAACTATATTCAAAACCCGAAAAATCAAAACCCAGGATGTCTTCTTTCTCCCAAATCAAACAACAATACAAATAAGTTAAAGAAAAAGGAAAATAAAATCCCGGATTGTTTAGAAATATCGTTTCCTCCAAATAAATTTCAACATTTCAAAAAAAAAAAAAAAAAAAACCATCCCAGATCTGATTTAAAAACGCAGGAAATCTTGCCTAGTGGTTTTTTCTTCAACGTAGTCATTCGTTTTTTTATTTTAATTAAGTCGAGATTCTAACCATTACCACTGTCTCACCAAGACCGCCGCTTCTCCACCGTCATCAACCACCAACAGTCTCAGACACCATTTCTACACTGTTAACAACCACAACAGTTCATGCTAACTTTATTCAAAACTAAAAAAATCAAAACCCAGGAGATCTTTTCTCCCAAATCAAACAACAATACAAATAAGTTAAAGACAAATGACAATCAAATCCCGGATTGTTTAGAAATCTCATTTCCCCCAAATAAATTTCAACATTTTTCAAACCAACCAAAAAAAAAAAAAAAAAAAAAACGTATCCCAGATATGATTAAAAAACGCATCCCATATTTTACCCTTAAAAAAAACAAAACAAAAACGAATCCCATATATGATTGGTAAAACCTCAAACAATGAATCCCAGATCTGTTCTTTCTTCGTTAGGCAAAAGGTAATTTTGTTGTTGTGTGTGAAGATCGGGATCGTCCATGGCCCCAAAATGCAAATAAGAAATCCAAGTTTACAAACGAATCTCTAGATTCCAGCCATATCATGGAGGCGTAAATTATTGCCTTGGGAATTCAAGGCCCTCGTCGATTTGAACGCCGTCTGGGAATGGTTCCTGCCATAGGATTGGGGAAGATGAAGGAAGGTCGTGTGTGTGTGAGAGAGACTGAGAGTGTGTGTTTTTTTAGAGAGAAAAAATTGAAGAGAGTGGTGAAGATGATAGGGTTTGTTTAAAGGGTCCTGCTGTAAATTCTCCTCCTTAGCTTTGCCACAATCTAAAGAAGATATTACAATACTGCCACCGAAATTTTGGCCAATTTTTTTGGCGCATTTACTGTTCATTGGATGACCTCTTTTAATATATAGAGAGATGTGAAGAAGAAGTTAGGGTTCAATTTGGGTGAATTTAAGGAAGAAAGAGTTTCATCTCAGCCGGTTTTCATGTCTTTTATGTGGCTCTTGAAAATCGATTTCCAGGAAAAGAATTGTGTCAGATTGTGGAGTTTGAACAAAGAATTAAAGATTCTGAGTTTTGAAATTCACTTTGATTTCTAGGGTTTTAAGTTTGTTAAGACTTACTGGGTGGGTGAAGGTAGAGAGAGAAAGAGCTACAGGGGAGAAAGGTAGAGGGAGCTGCAGATTTTGGGGAGGGATGCTTGGGAGAAAGATGGAGACAAGGGTTAGTATAGTAAGTTTTCTTAGTGGCATTTTTGTAAGAAATCTTTAACCCTATTAATTGGTGATTTTTAAGTGATGGTATTTATTGACTAACAATTTAAATTTTAGTATAAAAATAAAATTAATTGAACTGCAGGTTTTACTTGTAAGCCTCATTAGATTTTAATGACAAATTATGTTAGTTTTTTAACATTCATTAATAACTAGGGGGTGTAGTGGGATAATTTAAACTGTAGGGGTGACTATTGCAATTTTGAAAGAAGGTAGTTACGTTTTTCATCCATTTTCGTTAGTTTTTTAACAGTCCGTCCAAAATAACATCTGATTGCAACAAAAAGGCACATTCAGTAACGAAATTGTAACAAACACAAATTGGATAACCAATTGAAACATAGCGACAAAATCATGTAATTAAATTGCAATTTGCCCTATAAATTGGAGGGAAACTCTAACAACTATCTAACAACTTCTAACAAACTGTTAGGTCGGTTACATCAACTTTATACAATTGACCACTAACTTTGGTTATTTACACTTAGCTCCTTAGAGTCTTCATCTTGTTGTACACTTGTATCTGTAACAGCTAGTCTCATTTGACTTTTAGTGGCCAACTCAATTGGTCTTTGACTAAAGTTTTATGCAAATTTGATGATCTTCATGAAATTTCAAGAAATGTTTTTGATACATTACAAAGGCTTAAATACGTTTACCCCCCTTAAGTATACACCGAATCCCACTTTGCACCCCAGCGCGAAATTTGTGTCTAGGTGGTACCCAATGTTAAAATTATCCCACTTTGCCCCTAGATCCTAACAAATGTTAGAAATTTAACGAAATTGATCATGCGCATGTCACATGATGTCTATTTTTGTCATTTTAACTCTCAATCTTCCTTTAATTTATTTTTCCACTCCTCTCACTTATTATAAGTTTTAAAAAATATTTTTGCCACCTCAGATCTGCCAGAGAAGTTCACTGGAAAGAACTTCAAGCGCTGGTAGGAGCGCATGAAGATCTGGTTGTCAATCAAGGGAATGGCTGATATGCTGACTGAGAAGTGCCTTGCCATTGACGATAAGGACCCTGAAACAGCAAAGGCTGCTGCCCAGTGGACGGAGAGGGACGGTGTTGTTCGTGGATGCATACTTTCGGCCTTGTCGAATGTGCTCTTCGATGTATTCTGTTCTGCTCCACTCACTACTGCTTCGCTGTGGGAATCACTTAACACAAAGTATAACACTGACGATGTTGGTGTTGGAAAATACTGCGTGTCTAAGTTCCTGAAGTATCAGATGGTTGATGGGATATCTGTTACTGATCAAGTGCATGAATTCTAGATCATATTGCAATCGCTCAATGATGGGGCTATGGAACTTCCTGAGAAGTTCGTAGTCATGTCGATCATTGAGAAGTTTCCTCGTTCTTGGGAGGAATTCGGTATGACTCTCAAGCACCGTACATGAAGCTTGACACTCAATGACTTGATGAATATAATATCGATCCAGGAAGTGCACCATAGTAACGGTGTTAATGTACCTGTGGAGGCGAATGCCAATCTGATAACTGCTAATGCTAAGTTCAAAGGAAAAGCTGTTAAATCTATAGATAACTCTAAACTGAAACCGAAAAAGAACATCCAGAAAAAGCCAAAAGCAAAACAGACTTGTTGGAACTGTGGAACAGGTGAACACTTTTCTAGGGACTGCGCGTCCAAGAAAGGAAAAGCGCCACAAGGTTCTGCGGATCAAGGGTAAGTGAACATGGTGATTGGACCCAAGGACGATGAGCCGGATGCTGGTGCACCTGGAATTGAGTCTTTGACCACCGAAATCACCAAGTATGTAATCTCTAAACCTGAACTTTGTACTGTTTATGAACCCAATGAGTGGTTAGTAGATACTGGGGCAAATATGCACGTTTGTGCTGATAAATTGCTATTTGTATCTTACCAGCCTGAACATGGGAGAACAATGTCCAATTTTTACTTGGAGATGCACTTGGGCATTTACAAGTTATGGTTCCCAAGGATTTTCATTGGAGATTTGGTTCGAGGTAGGCTATCATTATTCGAGATGTGTTAGACAATCTATGTGTAAACATATTGGGCGTTTTTTTCTTTCTTTGAGATGATTAAAATCAATATTGCCTTCGTCTCAAAATAATTATAGTCTTAAAGAGTTTCACACATATTAAGAATAATAATCAATGCATATATAATACTCCATCCGTTTCAAAATACATGACGTTTTAGGAGTTAAATTTTGTTTCAAAATATTTGACGTGTTATTATTTCCAACACATTTGTACTCTGTGAAAAACTGGGAAAAAACGTGTTTTAAGCTAAGTTCGCGTAAACGCCTTTTTTAAAAATGGCACGGTAGCATTTTTGCAAAAAACGGAAAATTAGTTTAAAACACGCGGTTGCATTTTTGTAAATAACTAACGTTTATTGTAAGTGCCAGTGTTAGTGTTACAAGGTGCCAGCCATGTACACGACATTTATTGACACTACCATTGACACTTTTGATAAGTGTCAGTCTCAATGTTTATAAGTGCCGGTCTAATGGCTGCCACTTTTTAACAGTAACATTAACACTTATTAAAAGTACCAGTGGAAATGTTTATAAACGTCAGTCCAAATGACTGGCACTTTGTAGTATTAATACTGACATTTACAATGCTTGCCGGTAATTTATAAAAATGTCACCGCTTGTTTTTAAAAACTATCGCCAGCGTATTTGCAAAAACACGCTTTTCCTATCCTTAAAGTAGAACACGTTTTTCATAAGACCTACTCTTTTACTCTTTTTTTTTTTTTTAATTATTCTCTCATTCATTAATTGCGAACTATCTCTTCTCTAAACATTTAATTATTTAGGTAGTTGGTTTCTTTTAGGGGCATATATGTCTTTTTTATACTCTCTCCGTCAAAGTATATGTTCACCTTCCCTTTTAAGTCTGTCTCAGAGTATATGTCCACTTTAAAAAATGGCAAAGAATTTTTACTATTCCTCCCACCCATTCTCTCTCTAACTTTACTTTTATACTCACAACACTAATCAACATACTATTCCCCCCACTTATTCTCTCTCATACTTTACTTTTATACTCACAACACTTACATCACTTTCACCATTTCTTAATATCCGTGTAAATAGGAGGGTAGACATATACTCTGGGAAGGAGGAAGTATGTATTAATTGCATTTCTTAATATGTGTGAAAATGTTTAAAACGATATGTATTTTGAAACAGAGTGCGTAGACCAAGTTACCTTTTGAACATTTCAAATACCTAGATAATTAATCATTTTACAATAACACATAATCATAAATAAGAGTATATTTGATAAACAATGCCAAAATTGTCTAAATAATAACAAAAATTACAAATATTTTAGAACAAACTACAACCCCTTAAATTACAAACATTTTGAGACGGAGGAATAATATAACTTATTTGTCAATGTTTAATAATTTAGGGCAAATTGCATTTTAGGCCCCAAAGTTTGGGGGGGTGTTCTTATGATGGGCTCTAAAGTATTTCAGTTAGCATTTTGGGTCCCAAAGTTGTCATTTTTTGTCGAGTTAGGGTTTTTAACAATTTTTGTTACAAAAACTCGTTAAATAGGCACGTGCCACGCACATGCCACCTAACGGAGGATAATTTTGACATTTGCTCCTAACTATAAAGGGGTCAATTGTAAGAGCCATAAAATGGGGACCAAAATTAAAAAACAATCTCTTCTAAAATTTGCACCCAATATACTCCACAATACCCATCACCCACCACACCGTTCTTCCCCCTCCCTCTAATTCTAAAGTTTTCGTCTGATCCTTCTCATCCTCAGTCCGGCTTCCGATTCCACCGCCTTCTCTGTCTCCTTCTGCTTCTGCCGCATCGGTCATCTACCAGGAAGATCCCTCCCTCACTTCCGATTACAATATCCACCACCCCCACTGTCTTTCTTCCAACCACCCAACTGCGACTCCACAAATCTGACCGCCCCTTTCCTTCTTCTTCTCTCACATATCCGGCGACTCCATAGCCGCCAGAGGTAAGATCCGATAACTGTGTTTCCACCGGAGCTCAAATCCAAAAATTCCATTGCCACCGAAGTTCGAATTTGATAAATCGAGTCACCAGCGCATAGATCCAATGATGATCTTTCCCCTATCGCTCTCTTAACAGGTCCGGCATCTTATAGTGTCCGTCCGAAAATAAAAAATCTGGGAGGTGTGTGTGTCTTCGTTGTGCATCTGTAAAGGTTTTTTAGCTTTTTGGGTTGTTGATTTTTAGTTTTATTTAATGGATTGTGGTGGAAAATGGTGGTTGTTGTGAGGTGGTTGTGGTCGGAGGTGATGGTGGTTATGGTGGGCTGATGGTGGGTGGTTAGTGACAGTGATGGGATGATGGTGGGGAGGGGGTTGCTTAATTAATAGATGGTTATCCTCTATTAGGTGGCATGTGCGTGGCACGTGCCTATTTAACGAGTTTTTGTAACAAAATTGGTTAAAAACCCTAACTCGACAAAAAATGACAACTTTAGGGCCCAAAATGCTAACTGAAATACTTTAGAGCCCATCATAGGAACACCCCCCAAACTATGGGGCCTAAAATGCAATTTGCCCAATAATTTATCCTTTGAAAAAGTAGAATTATCTTTCAGCTGAGGGAGTATCAGTTTGGGATAATGGACCAAAGGCCTTCTGGCCTAGCGGATGTGTGAGTGTGTTAAAGGGCCTACTTTAGTGGAGGTTTGGAGAACCATTTCAGTTGTAAGTTTGTAGCCAATTTCTAGTATAGAGATTCTTCTTAAGGATTCTATCTAATACATTAAGGAACTATGTAATAATTTAAGCATTTGATCAATGTAATGCAAAATACCTAACTTGGTGCAAAACTTTTAAAAAGTGAGATAATGGGAGGCTTGGGAGTAAACTATTTGGATTAGATTCTAGGACAGTGTATAGGAGGATTTAGTCATTCGAGGCAATGGCTTTTCGATAAGGACTGCTATGTGTAAAGAATCATAATATTTCTGAAATACACATTGAAATAATTCTCTAATCATCTTTCATGTCATGTGCAGGGAGCAAAAAATACCTTTGGGAGCGGAAGTGGTGCTAAATGATTGCAAAAGGCTGCTGCAAACTTTTGTTCATGTTGGGTTTCTTTTGTTTATCGGGAATGCAATGGAGTGACAGATATTTTGGCTAGGAATGCATCATGTTCAGACACTATATGTGAATATTTTGTAGATCCCCTGTTGTACTTATATCAGGTGTTGTTAAGGGATGTAAATGGTTATTTTTTGAGTAGAGACATTGATATATATCAATGTCAGACTAAGTAGGTAAAATAACTTTTTATTAATGTAAATTATGTTTGCCAAAAAAAAAAGTGGATTAAAAGACTACCAATGAATAGTAGCCACCGCTTTAAACTAATTCAAGGCCTCAGTTGCACCTAATCCTATCTGTAGTGGCTAATCAAATTTAAATGCCAATCAAATTATAGCACAATAAATAATTTGCGTTTGTATTTTTTTCTTCTTTGTATCAGTGTCATGCTCCCTCAGTTCAAAATATCTATCGATTCAAGCTCTTTCACATATATTAAAAAATGTAATTAATGCATAGTAAAATGACCCATTTACCTTTAAAACAATTTAATTTTTTATGTGATTAAATGGTTGCACAAGAGATACTTTCACCATCATTAATAAGGGTATAATTGAAACAAAAAATTAAAAATGTCTTGATAATAGTAAAGTGACAAATATTTTAGAACAATTTTTTACTCCTAAAGCAACATATATTTTGAAACGGAGGGAGTATACGATTGATGTCATATTCTATCACAACCACCATTTCACCAACCTTAATCAATTGTTGATTCAACTCTTTGAGCTAAATTACAAAGCAAAACCATGTGATAAGTCTGTCAGTTGGTCAAATTAATCAAAGAAATTATTAATAAAAAATATTAATAACAATAATTATGTAATTAAAAGAGGATGGGGTCCTTGTCCTTCTCACCCATTAGGACTGGTCTGTTTCAACTTTCAACCACATACATCAAAAGACAGAAGAACCACCCAAAGGTAAAGACAAGAGGCCGGGCGCTCCACAACGACTCCAAATGTGATGCGCATGCGATTTCATGTTGAGAGTTAACTACTCCATCCGTCTCAAAATGTTCTTCACCCTTTTTTCAATGTTACTATGAAAGAATTTTAAGCAATAATTTTAGGTTGATGTAATTATCTTAATAAAAATCTAAAACTTATTACTGATACACCATCAATAATACTATCAACAACAAGTTTTAGGTTTTCATTAGGATAATTAAAGCAACGTAAAATCATCGCTCAAAGTTCCTTCGTAGTAACGTTAAAAAAAAGCGTGAAGATCATATCGGACAGACGGGGTATTAGATGATTTGTGATCGATTGTATGATATATGTACAGTTTGGACTCTTTGATATTTTTGGTGAACTAAATGGTAATTTAGTCTATTAAAAATATATTGATTGCATATTATGTGAGAAATTTGTAAAACTACAAATATTTTGATACAAAAAACTTATTTTAATATCGTTTAGAAAATGCATATTTTGCTTAAAAGAATTTTATAGCTTGAACGGTAATACATACATTTACGATAAAAGAACAAAGAACTTGTAATCCTTAATCAAAGATTACCGCGCATCGAGGAGCAGTATATCAGTCAATCAGCGGCGAAGCCACACTTATGGAAATGGAAAGTTCCCACTCGACCCTTTTAAATTTTGGAGAAATTGTGATGTTAGTAATTTTAAAATTTTAAAATAAACACTATAAATATTATTTTTACCAATTTTGACCCCTTTATGCTGTAAATTTTACATTATGATACCATTTTTACCCCCTTTATGCCATATAATAAAAGTATTATAGAATTCTCTAAACAATCCCGACCCCTTTGAAAATATTTCTGATTTCGCCAGTAATATCAGCCACTTGGCTCGTTTACTCTTGTCCTTTTTTATTTTTTAGCAAACACAGAGAGAGGAGGTGGACTACAATGGGATCTTCTCAGCAGTGGTCAGACACACTTCGATCAGAGTGTTGCTAGCAATAGAGGGAGAGATATACATGACAGAGTCGGAAGGATTCCAAGCTCCTGGTAAGGAAGATCATGTTTGTAGATTGAAGCAATCGCCTAGGCAGTGGTACAAGAGATTTGACAGCTATGTGATAGCAGCTATCAAGAAGTCAGGGATTCAGAAGCTGAAAGGCTTGGTCGCAGAGATGAAGGGTTTGGGTAACGCGAAGAGAATTCTGGGTATGGAGTAAACTGTTCTTATCCCAGAAAAGATACATCAAGAAAGTTTCAGAGATGTTTGGTAGGTCAACAGCAAAGGCTATAGACACTCCGGGTGCAGTGAATGCACAGACAGTCGCGTTTTGGCCCAAATCGGTTGAGGAGAAAGAGTATATGGCTCGAGTATCCTATGCTAGTGCAGTTGGTAGTTTGATGTATGCTACAGTGCGCACCAGCAATGCCAGACTCGTCTATGGAGATGGGACAGAATGTGCAGTCGAAGGTTTCTCAGATTAGGGTGATGTAGATACAAGAAGATCGAAGACCGGATACGTGTTCACACTTGGTGGGTCAGTTGTCAGTTGGAAGGCTACATTGCAGGCGACAGTGACATTGTCTACAACAGAAGCAGAATACGTGGCATTGAAAGAGGCTGCTAGGGAAGGAATATGGTTGAAGGGATTGATCAGCAATCTTGGGATACATCAGGATCAGGCTATTATTTATTGCGATAGTTTGAGCGCGATTTGTTTGGTTAAGGATCAAGGGAGGACCAAGCACATTGGTGTCAGATATCATTTCCTAAGGAATGAGAAACGGGTAAAGGTGAAGGTAGGGACGGCGGACAACCCTACAGACATGTTCACGAAACCCGTGACGGGAAGCAAGTTCCAACACTGTTTGGACTTGCAGAATGTTCGCAGCTATTAGATAGCAGAAGAGGCGAGGGGGGAGAAAATGTTTGTTGTCATGGAGATTCAAAGTCAAGGTGAAGATTGTTGGGTTAATTCCTTTGAATTTGGGACGCGGAGTTAAAGGATTAGACAACAGAAGATTTCGCAATTCCTTGGCAGAGTAGATAGGGTTCGGGCGCAACAGGTAAAAGACCCGGCCGGACCAGATGAGGTGTCGCGACCCCGACCCCGCGGGCCCGGAGTACGCGAGCTGGACGTCGACTTAAACAATAAACTCTAAAATAATGAAGATAAAAATTTCCTTTTATACCAAAAGATGATAACACAAAGTTTTGAAATCCAACTAGAACAACAAAATATAAACTAGTGTAAGCTCCACAAGCTCACACTCAAAATAATAAAATATACAAATTCTAATGACGTCAAGTTTGGTACAACTATTCCCAAAAAAGGTTACACATTTATGTAATGTAAACCCACCAATAACAACTTGCCCAAAAAGTTTAACCCTCGCGACGTCCTCCTCGTGATCAGCGAGTCTAATCATTTCCTCCTGGGGGGGGGGTTAAGGAAAAACAAAGATAAAAGAAAGGGGGTGAGATAAATCTCAATAAGTTACCAATGCAACTACATGACATGCTATGATGCAATAAGCAATAAACAATAATAAATATCACTTAGCATGTAGCATTTATCAATTAGCAGATAGCAGCGGAAATAAACAATTAACAAAGGATATTAGCCAAGGTTTCCCAACTGATATAACCAAATAAAGGTCGCTGCGCAGCTTCAATAATCAACAATAAACATCTTCATAGTAGCATGAAAGCTTGAAGAGAAAACCCCCGGTACCGGAACCAATAACAAAGTAACGTGCCACAAAGGGCGGGAGCCATGCCACAAAGTCATGCTCCAAAACGTGTAGCTAGAATACTCACAAAAGGAGCTAGCTCATCCCATCCAAGGCCAATCTGGATGAGGAAAGAAGGACCAATGGGCGATGCTATACTGGACTTGGCTTGAGCCATTATAGCATTATCCATTGCCTGACTCGAACACAAATAACCAGCTGGACTTTCAAATAAATACTAAGTAATAAATACTAGCTTAAATAAAAAACTAATGATTCCAAAGTAGGGAACCATTCCAAATAAATCACCACAAAGGTAAACCAATCCAAACAACACATCAAAGATGGCCCACATTCCCAAAACGATACTCAATCAAATTCAATAACATTTTTATTCACAAAAGAACCAATTCCAATTAATAAAGTGTTCTACAATGTTAACTTAAGTTAATTTGAGTAAATAAACTTAAACTAGGAAGCCACTTTGTCTTAAACAAGCAAAAAGGAAGATTTCTGGAACAGGGGGCGGGCGGGCGCCTGGAGGGGGTCGGGCGCACGCTTATTTTACCAGAAGGTCTGGCCGCTGGAAAAAGCCATGTAGGCGGGCGCCTGGCCCAGCGCGGGCGGGCGCCTGGTCGACGGCTGGGAGGGATTTCAGCTGGGTTCTTCCATTTTTCCATACCATTTTCATACCATTTACACAACACCCAAAATCCACACTCCCAACAAGTTTAATAAGGTACCCAAACAACATTTAAGCTTAAAGGGGTCTAAAATAACATCATCTAAACTCCCCAAACCAAGATTCAAACCAACAATCATAACAATCACCAATTAAACCAAAAACCACAATAAATTCCAAATAATTTCCAAACTCAATCAAACATCAAATGTATCGACTAAAGCATTATATAAACATGAAGTGAACAATTTAGCATAAAAATGGGGGAAAAGCAACTTACTTGGAATTTCTCAAAGATGACGGAATTCAAATATTTTTGGTTCTACGCGATCCTATCAACGATCTAAACATATTTCATAAAATGAGAAATAAGGAAAGATGAGAGGAAGAGGATGAAAATGAAGAGAGAAGGGAGAGAAGAAAACTTACCCTTTTCTTGAGCTATGGAAGAGAGAGAGAGAGAGAATGCTGGGAGAGAGGGAGTAGGGTGAGGAAGAGAGTGAGGGAGAAGGAAGAGTAGGGAGGGAGTAGTTAAAATTATTTAAAAACTTACACTTAGGCCCCCTCACTACTAACACATAACCCAAACCAAATTCACTACTACCCACTTAACACAATATCAACCAAATAATGCTAAACACAAATTAATATTATGGGACATAAAATGCGCACCTAAATATTTAAATCAAATAAATAAATAAATAATTAATTATTTATCAATAAAATAAAGACGGGTTTTCGGGTCGTGACATTCACTTCCCCTTAAAGAAAATTCGACCCGAATTTTAACGAGACTTACCCGAATTAAAGAGCCACGGATATTTACGCTCCATCTCCTCTCGAAGCTCCCAAGTCGATTCCTCAACATTGTGATTCCTCCAAAGAACTCTAACCAACGGAATGCTTTTGCTTCTCAACTCTTGGACTTTGGAATCAAGAATCCGAACCGATCGTTCCTCGTAAGTCATATCAGGCTCTATATCCTCCGGTACCCTTGGTAAAACGTGAGAAGGATCGTGAACATACTTCCGAAGCATAGAAACGTGAAAAACATTATGTAACCGGTCCAAAGAAGATGGTAACGCAAGACGATATGCTAAAAGCCCCACTTTCCCCAAAATCTCAAACGGTCCAACAAACCTCGGAGCTAATTTACCCTTCTTCCCAAACCTTCGAATGCCCACTTTCGGAGATACCTTTAGGAACACGAAGTCTCCGGTCTGAAAACTAAGATCTCGCCTTCGGTTATCTGCATAGCTCTTCTGTCGACTCTGGGCTGTTTTCAATCGATCCCGGATAACTCTAACTTTCTCAACTGAATCCTGAAGTAAATCAATACCCACTATCTTCACTTCACCGACCTCATCCCAACAGATAGGCGATCTACATTTTCTCCCATATAAGGCCTCATAAGGTGCCACCTCGATACTAGCCTGATAACTGTTGTTGTAAGAGAATTCCACTAATGGTAAATGTCTATCCCAAGAATCGGAAAAGTCTATCGAACAAGCTCGCAACATATCCTCCAAAATCTGAATGGTCCTCTCGGATTGACCGTCGGTCTGAGGGTGAAAAGCTGTGCTGAATCGTAAATCTGTACCCAAAGCTTCCTGAAACGCCTTCTAGAATCTAGAAGTAAACCTCGGGTCTCGATCTGACACAATACTAACCGGAACCCCATGCAATCTCACAATCTCATTTATATAAAGGGTCGCGAGTTTCTCCATCGAGTATCGAATATCCATCGGTAAGAAATGAGCGGTCTTGGTCAGTCTGTCCACAATTACCCAAACACTGTCATACTTCCTACGGGTACGAGGTAGTCCCGTAACGAAATCCATAGTCACATGCTTCCATTTCCATTCCGGAATCTTTAACGACTGAAGTAGTCCTGCGGGTCTCTGATGCTCTGCTTTGACCTGCTGACAAGTTAAACATTTCGAAACATACTCGGCTATTTCCCTCTCCATGTTGTTCCACCAAAAGTGTTGTTTCAAATTTTGATACATCTTCGTACTACCCGGATGAATAGTATATCTCGATTTGTGACCCTCATCTAAAACTTGCCTCTTTATTCCACCAACATCGGGTATGCACAAACGACCACGGAAAGTCAACACCCCATTCGAACTCATAGAAAAATCCTCGAAGTTCTTTTCCTTCATTTTACCCATTACTTTCACTAACTCGGGATCTTCTTTTTGAGCTTCTTTTATCCTCTGAATTAGGGTCGGGGATACCCTAATATTCGCAAAAATAGCCCCATGTCTCGATTCACGAGGACACCAATCTCGAACATCCTCAAGCATTTTCCACTCTCGAACCATCATCGAGGCCACATAAGACTTTCTACTAATCGCATCGGCTACCACATTCGCCTTCCCCAGATGATAAGAAATCGTACAATCATAGTCCTTTAAAAGTTCCATCCATCAACGCTGCCGGTTGTTCAATTCCATTTGAGAGAAGAGGTATTTCAAACTCTTGTGATCGGTAAAAATCTCAAACTTCGCTCCGTAAAGGTAATGCTTCCACTTATGCAACGCAAAGACTATCGCAGCCAACTCCATATCATGAGTAGGTTAATTCTGTTCACTAGGGCTCAACTTCCTCGAAGCATAAGCAATTACTTTCCCATTCTGCATCAAAACACAACCCAAACCCTCTTTCGAAGCATCAATGTAAATCACTAAGTCGTCATTTCCATTCGGTAACGCAAGAATAGGAGCCGTAGTTAATCTCTTCTTTAATTCATCAAAGCTACTTTGACATTTTTCACTCCACACAAACGGTACATCCTTCCGGGTCAACTGAGTCATCGGAGTAGCAATCCTCGAAAACCCTTCTATAAACCTTCTGTAATACCCGGCTAAACCCAGAAAACTTCTGATCTCGGTTACTGTCTCGGGTATCTTCCAATCCACTATGGCTTCTACCTTTGAAGGATCCACAGAAATCCCATCTTTAGAGATAACATGACCCAGAAATGAAACCTTCTCGAGCCAAAATTCGCATTTACTAAACTTCGCAAACAACTGCTCCCTTGCAAGAATGGATAAAACTGTCCTCAAGTGTTTCTCGTGCTCCTCTCGAGATTTAGAGTAGACAAGAATGTCGTCGATGAAGACCACCACGAACGAATCAAGATAAGGATGGAAAACCCGGTTCATCAAATCCATAAACACGGCAGGCGCGTTAGTCAACCCAAACGGCATAACCAAGAACTCGTAATGACCATAGCGAGTGTGAAAGGCAGTCTTCGGAATATCCTCCGATCGAATCTTCAACTGATGGTACCCACTCCTCAAATCAAGTTTAGAAAACACAACTGAGCCTTGAAGCTGATCAAATAAATCATCAATGTGAGGTAGAGGATACTTGTTCTTCACTGTAACCTGATTCAACTTTCGGTAATCAATACACAACCTCAAAGAACCGTCATTCTTCCGCACAAACAAAACCGGTGCTCCCCACGGGGAAACACTAGGGCGGATAAACCCTTGATCAAGCAACTCTTGCAACTGAACCTTTAGTTCCTTCAATTCTGCGGGAGCCAACCTATACGGTGCCTTTGAAATCGGAGCTGTACCCAGCAAAAGATCTATACAAAATTCTATCTCACGATCGGGAGGCATATTATATTCAGAAGAGAAAACATCAGGAAATTCTCTAACTACCCGAACACTCTCCAAACTAGGGGATTCGTTCCTAGTATCAAGCACACTAGCCAAGTACCCCTCACAACCACGGTGCAACAATCTCCTAGCTTTCACATAAGAAATGATACGAATATTTCTACCCAAAGGCATAGCCTCAAAAACAAATTTAGGCATATTAGGAATAGAAAAAGTAACAACTTTATTACGACAATCAACAGAAGCATGGAACTTGCTCAACCTATCTATACCCAAAATAACATCAAAGTCTTGAATCGGAAGGACTACCAAGTCCGCACACATGACACGACCACATATAAGCACGTCACAATCATGAAATACTCTATCGGTCACCAAACATTCTCCTATAGGGGTCGACACCTCTAGCACATAAGGCAAAGACTCAGATGCAGCATTTAGTAAAGAAGCAAATTGCACAGAAATGTAAGAATGAAATAATCCTGGATCTACTAACGTACGCGCGCTCACATTAGATATAGAAACAATACCTCCAATAACAGAAGGATCATCGGTAGCTTGTTGTTGATTCATGGCAAATACCCTTCCTTGGACCTTGGGCTTTCCCGTAGCATCTCTTTTCTGACCCTGTGGAGCCCCAGCTCCTACCCCAGTCGGTTGACCTCTGAATCTCGGGCAATCCTTCACAAAATTCCCCAATTGCCCACAGTTAATACATTTCCCCTATTTCTTCCAAGACCGGTCCTCTGAATGACCTTCCTTTTGGCAATAGGAACAAAGTCTCCTATTTTGGTTCCCTTGGTTCCCGGCAGTAGTACCCGGGTTCCTTGGGATCGGTTGCCCTCGGGACTGAGATTGTCCCCCAAAATTACCCTGGTTATCAGAACGGGATTGTGGCTTGCTCTGCCCTCCCTGCTTGCTAGTGTTAGTCACCTCGACCTTCTTCTTATGCTCCTCTATTTCTTGCTCGATTAAGTATGCACGGTCTACCGCATCCTGGAATGTCACAATCCTCTGGGCTATAAGCTGAGTACGGATGGATGTCTTCAAACCCCGGATGAATCTCATGGCTTGATGCTCCTCAGTCCTCACAAGATAGTCACAATACCGGGCTAATTCTGTGAACTTAGCTGAGTACTGAGCTATAGACAACAAACCTTGCTCCAAGTTGAGAAGCTCGATCTCCTTTCGGTTTTGATCCACTACCGGAATAAAATGCTCTTTGAACTTCCGCACAAACAATTCCCATGCATACACTGTGTGAGTGTCATCCCAACTCGCTTTAACCCCTTTCCACCAATGCTCGGCGGCACCCACAAGCTTATAAGCCTCAAACCGGACCCTATCCTCGTCCGTACACCCAAACACATCATAAATTTTCTCCATAGACTCGATCCATAGTTCGGCCTTCTTCACATCGGGTTCACCATCGAACTCTGCCGGTTTCAGTTTCAAGAATTGATCCAAACCATATCGGGGTGGTGGTGCCTGCTCTACTCTCGGTCCTTGGTCATGAATTTCCTTCATGGCTGCCTCAAACATGCCTTGGAACATAGTACGGTTCTCTTCCCGAAGATCATTCTGATTCTGAGCCCCACTAGAACCTTCACCCGTTCTCCTTCTAGCCATTGGAAACAATTACCTGCATAAAACATCAACCGTTACTCACTCCGAACACAACTACCCTCCTAGGTGATACTAGTCCACCTAGACTTATACTTAGAGCTAAACCATAGCTCTGATACCAATTGTTGCGACCCCGACCCCGCGGGCCGGAGTACGCGAGCTGGACATCGACTTAAACAATAAACTCTAAAATAATGAAGATAAAAATTTCCTTTTATACCAAAATATGATAACACAAAGTTTTGAAATCCAACTAGAACAACAAAATATAAACTAGTGTAAGCTCCACAAGCTCACACTCAAAATAATAAAATATACAAATTCTAATGACGTAAAGTTTGGTACAACTATTCCCAAAAAAGGTTACACATTTATGTAATGTAAACCCACCAATAACAACTTGCCCAAAAAGTTTAACCCTCGCGACGTCGTCCTCGTGATCAGCGAGTCTAATCCTTTCCTCATGGGGGGGGGGGGGGGCGGGGGGGGGGGGGGGTTAAGGAAAAACAAAGATAAAAGAAAGGGGGTGAGATAAATCTCAATAAGTTACTAATGCAACTACATGACATGCTATGATGCAATAAGCAATAAACAATAATAAATATCACTTAGCATGCAGCATTTATCAATTAGCAGATAGCAGCGGAAATAAACAATTAACAAAGGATATTAGCCAAGGTTTCCCAACTGATATAACCAATAAAGGTCGCTGCGCAGCTTCAATAATCAACAATCAACATCTTCATAGTAGCATGAAAGCTTGAAGAGAAAATCCCCGGTACCGGAACCAATAACAAAGTAACGTGCCACAAAGGGCGGGAGCCATGCCACAAAGTCATGCTCCAAAACGTGTAGCTAGAATACTCACAAAAGGAGCTAGCTCATCTCATCCAAGGCCAATCTGGATGAGGAAAGAAGGACCAATGGACGATGCTATACTGGACTTGGCTTGAGCCATTGTAGCATTATCCATTGCCTGACTCGAACACAAATAACCAGCTGGACTTTCAAATAAATGCTAAGTAATAAATACTAGCTTAAATAAACAACTAATGATTCCAAAGTAGGGAACCATTCCAAATAAATCACCACAAAGGTAAACCAATCCAAACAACACATCAAAGATGGCCCACATTCCCAAAACGATACTCAATCAAATTCTATAACATTTTTATTCACAAAAGAACCAATTCCAATTAATAAAGTGTTCCACAATGTTAACTTAAGTTAATTTGAGTAAATAAACTTAAACTAGGAAGCCACTTTGTCTTAAACAAGCAAAAAGGAAGATTTCTGGAACAGGGGGCGGGCGGGCGCCTGGAGGGGGTCGGGCGCGCGCTTATTTGACCAGAAGGTCTGGCCGCTGGAAAAAGCCATGTAGGCGGGCGCCTGGTCGACAGCTGGGAGGGATTTCAGCTGGGTTCTTCCATTTTTCCATACCATTTTCATACCATTTACACAACACCCAAAATCCACACTCCCAACAAGTTTAATAAGGTACCCAAACAACATTTAAGCTTAAAGGGGACTAAAATAACATTATCTAAACTCCCCAAACCAAGATTCAAACCAACAATCATAACAATCACCAATTAAACCAAAAACCACAATAAATTCCAAATAAATTCCAAACTCAATCAAACATCAAATGTATCGACTAAAGCATTATATAAACATGAAATGAATATTTTAGCATAAAAATGGGGGAAAAGCAACTTACTTGGAATTTCTCAAAGATGACGGAATTCAAATATTTTTGGTTCTACGCGATCCTATCGACGATCTAAACACATTTCATAAAATGAGAAATAAGGAAAGATGAGAGGAAGAGGATGAAAATTAAGAGAGAAGGGAGAGAAGAAAACTTACCCTTTTCTTGAGCTATGGAAGAGAGAGAGAGAGAGAATGCTGGGAGAGAGGGAGTAGGGTGAGGAAGAGAGTGAGGGAGAAGGAAGAGTAGGGAGGGAGTAGTTAAAATTATTTAAAAACTTACACTTAGGCCCCCTCACTACTAACACATAACCCAAACCAAATTCCCTACTACCCACTTAACACAATATCAACCAAATAATGCTAAACACAAATTAATATTATGGGACATAAAATGCGCACCTAAATATTTAAATCAAATAAATAAACAAATAATTAATTATTTATCAATAAAATAGAGACGGGTTTTCGGGTCGTGACATGAGATCCGGGAGCACCAAGGGTGAAGACCCGACCAGACCTAGGAGAAAAGGCGAATCGGAAATCTTACGTCGGAAATCAGCGTTTGGGGATCCGGGCAGGTACAGAAGATGATCCGGGTGGATCAGTACAGGTCCGGGCGGACCAAGAGAGATACCCGGGCGGACCAGAGACCAAACAACATCAGGATTTCAGACGACGTGCAGTTTCACAGAAGGGAAGGTTTTCAAGTCAGTTTTAGACTATGATTCCAAGTTTCTTGCATACTTTGAGATAAACTTTACTGGTATAAATAGAGGCCATTAGTTTAGATAAAAGTTATCGTGTTTTGTCTCAGATAAATAATTAGAGTGCTCAGAGCGAGGTCTGTAATTCTATAGTTTCACAGTTAGGAATTATTGTGATCAATAATTCGTTCAACAGTAATAGTGTGATCTTGTAACCGTTTCTCCAGATTGATAATAATATTCTCTCCCCTCCCCGTGGACGTAGCCAAGTTGGTGAACCACATATATCGGTGTTCTTGTGATCGCTCGCTTTTCTTATCAAGTCTTGTTATTTCTCTAACAAGTGGTATCAGAGCTCTGGTTGTTCCATAGCTTTGGTTCGTGGTTGGAGGTTCAGGGATTCCGCTGCAGAGAACAAGAAGATGGGTCAAGGAGCAGATTCGATCGACAAGTTCAATGGGAAGAATAGTTTTTCTCTCTGGCAGATCAAGATGAAGGCTTTGTTGATAGACAAAGATTTATGGGAACCGTTGAAGATTGCAATCAGGGATCGTAAGGATCGTAAGGGTAAGGCAGTCACCACAGAAGGTACAACAGAACAGTCAGAGAAGGACAAGATAGCAGCAGTGAAGGAGGTGGCGGCATTGAAGAAGTTAGATCAGAAGGTTCACGCCAAGATCATCAGACAATTGGATGATGAGATCCTAACCAATGTTGCAGGAACAGACTCCGGAAGCGATCTTTGGTTAAAATTGGAAGATATGTAAATGACACGTTCATTGACCAACAAGTTATACCTGAAAAAGAAGCGATATGATTGTCGTATGACTGAAGGTACACTCATAAATGATCATCTTGACAGATTTACTTCTGCATTACTTGAACTGCATAATATTGGAGTAGTTGTTGATGACGAGGATGTAGCCTTGCAGCTTTTAGTATCTTTACCTATGTCTTATGAACATTATGTCGATTCGTGCATAAACCGTAAAGATGGGATCTCTCTAGAAGAAGTGAAAACTTCTCTCAAGACGAGGGAATTGCGCCGAAAGGCGAGTGGGAATGAGTCAGGTACCCAGTCATCAGGTTTGGTTACTAGTGTCAGTAGCAGGGGTTCTAGTGGAAAGAAGAACAATCAAGATAATTCTTCACACAAGAAGGGTCCGGAACCTGGGGATATCTGTAATTTCTGCAAAGAAAAGGGGCATTGGAAGTTCGATTGTCCTAGAAAGAAGCAAGGCAAGGCACCAGTCATAGCAGAGGCCATGACGGCCAGGGATTGCAGTTCAGATGAGGATTATGCTCTAGTAACATCAGAATCAGCATGCACATCTGATGCATGGATTCTTGATTTAGGAGCGTCTTACCATATCAGTCCTAGGAGATAATGGTTTACCAGTTATAGGCAGATAGTTGGCGGTGATATAAGCATGGCCAACAGTGCAGTCTGTAAGGTTATCGGTATTGGTTCAATCAAGGTCAGGACTCATGATGGTAGGTTTGTCACTTTGAACGAGGTTTGACACGTTCCGCTTATGACGAATAATCTGATTTCTCTTAGTCAGTTAGACAGCAAAGGGTTCAGTTTTAAAGGTAAAGGTGTGTTGGTAGTGGTGCCCTAGGCACGTTTAATAAACGTTGTAATTGTTATCATTTATTTCATATCAATAAAGAGATGTTTTGATTATTATTGTTGTTCATGTTTACTTATAATAATCCCCATCCCTAGTACTTGTTAAAGCACTAGTATAAAGGCTAAATGATCATGGGATGATCATGTTAGATTTATGGGTACTTGTTTGGAACAAGGTACTGGACATGACCCGCTGTATGAGATTTATGTCATGGTCTATGTCGAACATATATCTCATATTAGTTATGTCATTTGAATCCTTAGACATGAAGTTATTATAGTCTTCCACTTGATGAACATTGTGTTTGACATATTCAAACGCTACCTTAACACGGTAGTTATAAAGGGTATGATTGGCATAATCGGATTCCCGTTGGGAAGAATAATAAGCTAAATGGATTTGTCCCTCCACGGAGAGATGTCAAGCTTGGGCCCCTCGAAGGAATGATGTTGATGAAATGTTCGGCCGGACTCAAATGGATTGATTGGATCAATAGCATTTGAATTATCAACATATTCGGAATCGAGAAAGTATTGAACAAAACAAGTTGACTGTTTGACCATGACTTGTGTTCAATGACATCGTGGACAAAGGGATTGTGACATATTCTAAAGGAATGCGAACTTGTATCTAGTTATGATATTTGGGTAGGTATGACGGTTTGCTAGAACCTAATCATATCTTATGGGATCATGTTTGACCCCATTGCCAACTTAGTATAATCCTAGAGGGTCACACACAATAGAACGAATCTTATATAAAAGGACTGTATTGGAATTTAGGGTCGGAGGACTTCCAAGGAATTTCCTGAAAGTTCTGGGCCTCCTGGTCAACCAAGCGGGCGCTTGGGTTGCACCAGGCGGGCGCCTGAACAAGCCGGAAAAGAATTGGACTTTCTGTCCAAACAAGCGGGCGCCTGGCTAGGACCAGGCGGGCGCCCGGTATGCCGATTGGAAATTTCCTAATTCGATTAGGAATGCTTTTTGGCACAAGTTACCTATTTGGAATAGGTCTTAATTGTGTATAAAAACCCCAATTCGGCCAGACCATATTAACAAGTGCTTTTGTGAGTCTCCAAAGTATTTGAGAGAGAGAATTTATTTTGTTCTAAGATATTCTTGATTGAGGAACAAAATAATTCACAAAATAAATTCCATATAGTTCTTCATTATATTGTGAAAGTGTGTTTTCACAATTATTGGTCTAGCAACCAAGATCGAAGAAGTTCCTTTGATATTCGTTCGAAGTGTGGATACCGCTAGAGGGTGAATTTTATCATCTTACAAAGTTCGTGATTTGTTCGTGATAAAGCTTCAAGATTTCCACCAAGACCAAAGAGAAAAATTTTTTGATAGCCATCAAGGGTTAGTTTTTCCTCTATTCATGTTGTTGTATTTGATTTAATCGTATAAACGGATCCATGGCTTTGGGTTTCTTAAAATTTTAAATTGCTATATTCTGCTGCGCATGTTACTTGGAAACCCAACAGTGGTATCAGAGCCCCGTTCATGTTGATTAATTCAATACTTGGATCATGTTGTGTGTATATAAATTGTTTATGTGCCAAGCATGATATGAATATTGGATTATATGATGTTTATGTGTTTTGTGATTTTATGTGGTTTATTGTTTTGCAACTTTAATCGCACGATTCAATCGCAATAAAAATTATGGTGGATTCTGAATTATTTCGATTATTGATTCTTGATTGGATCAAAGTTTTAATAATCGGGGAAAAATAATTTTGAGACAAAATTTTCGAACTTGAAAATTCTATACCATTCTGACCATACAAGCGCTCGCCCGCACTGGACCAGGCGCGCGCGCGTTGCAGGCGCGCGCTCGCCCTGGACCAGGCGCGCGCTCGCTTAGCCAGAATGGAATATTCTATTTTGTTCAAAATCTGATTCTGGAATTTTTCGATAAATCCAACAAAACCAGTAACAAGACCACTTCAGACTTGCTGATCTGGAATATGTTTTGGGTAGTTGGTTTGTGTGTGGATTTTGGGGTTTAATTTTCCTATTTGTTTTAGTCTTGTGATTCCTAGATTGGTTCAAGTTTTGGATGGCTAATCTGCGTTCATCGAGATTGTGTTTCCCAAAATTGATCGCAATCAAAGTTTCAAAGATAAAACGAAGTTAGAATTATGAAGAGTTCATAATTGCTAAAATTGAGAAACAAAGTTCTTGATTCAATGATTGGTGATCCATGTGGAATTGTGAATGCAATTGGCCTACGTTCATCGAGACCATCTATTGCTTAGTTTCGGCCACATGGACTACTTTCTTGGTTTCTTGAATTAGTGCGGGATTGTAGTTGCCTAATGGCTTAGTTCGACCGCACTTCTTGTTGTCTTGATTTGGAGATAATGACCAAAGTTGAAATAGTCTCATCCTCATAATTATAGAGAAACAAATGACACATAAATATCATGCTTAAATTAATGGAGATTAATTTAGTGGCTAAACTTGATGTGTAACATGTTTATATTATGTGCTCATAAATGTGTTATATGCTATATGTGATGAACCTTCAAAGAAAGTTTTAAGTCCTTATTTGCCATGCCATGATTAAAACACTTGTTTATATATGGATGATTTTGATGTGGGTTCGCCTCCGCGAAGTGCATTGATTTTATTCATGTATGAGCAAGATGAGGTTCATTAATTTAATGTGGGCTTGCCTCCGCAAGGTGCGTTAAATTGAATGGTTCCTATGCGTTTAAAATGGTTGGACTTAATTAGACGTCAAAACAGTTTTGGGCCTAGGCAAAAGATGAGATTAAACATGCTTTTTGAAATTGGATTTCTCAAAGAATCTCATAAAAGGATCTAAGAATCATATGGGATATGATTGACATGATTGTCTACCTAATTAATTTAGTTTTTGAGCGGTCCGCCTCCATGGACTCAAAAGTTAAATTAAAGTTGGATCTTAGCCCAATTAAATTATATTATACATTGGATGTATATGAAGGTTATATAATTTAGTTGGAGTATTTTGTTTGAAAAATACATTATTTGTCTCTTTAATGAAAACCGGTACTTATTAAATTTTGGAAATTTTGCATATTTGTAGATAATGACTAATAACACTCAATCAATGTCGTTGCGATCAATCCTTGAGAAGGATAAGCTCGAAGAGAATGGTACTAACTTTATGGATTGGATCCGAAGCATAAGAATCGTTCTTAGGCAAGAAGATAAGTTGTACATTCTCGATGGGCCTCTCCCTGCTGAACCACCGCCTACTGCCCCTAGGGTGGAAAGAGACAATTACAAGAAACATCGTAATGATTCTAGAGATGTAAGTTGTCTCATGCTTGCTGCTATGTGTTCAAAACTCCAACAAAGTTGAACATTTGGAAGCCTATGAGATAGGCGTGGAGTTGAGAACCATGTTTCAAGAGCAAGCTAGGCAAGAGAGGTACAAGACCATTGTTGCATTCACTACTTGTAAAATGAATGAAGGGCAACAAGTGAGTCCTCACTTTCTTAAAATGAAAGGTTATGTAGAGCACCTTGAGAAACTTGGCTATCCAATCCCATTGGAGCTAGCCACGGATCTCATTCTTAATTCATTGCCTAAAAGTTATAATCAGTTTGTAATGAATTATAACATGCATGGAATGGATAAGAATCTCTCTGAGTTGCATGGGATGCTCAAAACTGCAGAGATGAAAATTGTGGAGAAAGGTTCTCCCGTGCTCTTGGTTCATGATGGGAAGAAGACTAGTGCCAAAGGAAAGGGTAAGAAAGTTGTCAAACCCAAAATAAGCAAGGCAAATGTTGCCAAGGCTTCTGAGGCAAAACCTGATTCACAAAAGGATGCAATCTGTTTCCATTGTCAAGAAATTGGTCATTGGAAACGTAATTGCAAGGCTTTCTTGGAAGAGCAAAAGAAGAAGAAGGGCAGCAAGGCTGCGTCGACTTCAGGTATCTATATGATAGATATTCTCCTTTCTACCCTGATTCTTGGGTATTGGATACCGGATGTGGTTCTCACATTTGTCTAAATGTGCAGGGACTAAAGAATAGGAGACTGCTTAAAGAAGGTGAAGTAGATCTACGTGTGGGGAATGGAGCAAGAGATGCTGCATTAGCCGTAGGGACTTATGAAGTCACTTTACCTTCCGGATTAGTTCTTGTTTTGAACAATTGCTATTATGTTCCGGATTTAAGCAGAAATATTATTTAATTTTCTTGTTTGGATAATGAAGGTTTTAAGTTTCTTATTGAGAATAAGAAATTTTCTATTTATTTAAATGATGTGCTTTATGGTATTGCTAATTCATTTAATGGCCTTTATATCTTGGATGTCAAGAATGAAAATAATGACAATGTCTATCATGTAAATAATAAATCTAAACCTAATGATGTAAATCATACTTATTTGTGGCATTGCCGTCTTGGTCATATTAATGAGAAGTGTATCTCAAAGCTCCATGGGGACGGACTTTTAGGTTCATGTGACCTCGTGTCATATGACACTTGTCAGTCATGTCTTCTTGGAAAATGACTAAGACAACTTTTACCAAGTTGGGTGAAAGGGCAAGCGACTTATTGGGGTTGATACATTCCGATGTATGCGGACCATTAAGTAGCAATGCTAGGGGAGGATTTCAATACTTCATAACCTTCACTGATGATTATAGTAGATTTGGGTATGTTTACCTAATGAAACATAAGAGTGAAGTATTTGAGATATTTAGAATATTTCAAAATGAAGTAGAAAAACAACTTGGCAAAAGTATTAAGGCACTTCGATCAGATCGAGGTGGTGAGTACTTGAGTCAAGAATTTGATGATCATCTAAAGAATTGTGGAATAGTTTCACAATTGACTCCACCCGGAACACCACAATGGAATGGTGTGTCCGAGAGGAGGAATCGGATCTTGTTAGACATGGTTCGATCAATGATGAGTCAAGTTGATCTTCCAATATCCTTTTGGGGTTACGCCCTAGAAACCGCTGCTTTCACACTAAATCGTGTTCCAACTAAATCGGTTCAAAAGACTCCATATGAGATGTGGAGTGGAAAGAAGCCTTGTCTGTCTTTCATGAAGATTTGGGGTTGTGAAGATTTTGTCAAAAGACTTGTCTCAGACAAACTTGCACACAAATCTGATAAATGTATTTTTGTGGGATATCCTAAGGAAACTAGAGGATATTACTTTTACAACCGTGAGGACAACAAAGTGTTTGTTGCCCGAACTGGTGTCTTTCTAGAGATAGAGTTTCTCTCCAAAGAAATCAGTGGGAGTAAAATAAATCTTGAAGAAATTCGAGACCCAGAAAATAACATTGAACCAATGGAGGAACAAGAACAAGAACCACAAGGAGTTGTGGAACCTGTTCAAAATACACAAGCAACTCGCAGATCTAGTAGGTTACGATCCGAGCCCGAGAGATATGGATTTCTCGTAACGGATAGTAATGAGGTAGAAATCATTGAGAATGATGAACCGTCAACCTACCAAGAGGCGATGTCTTCTCCTGATTCGGACAAGTGGCTTGGAGCCATGGAATCCGAATTGCAATCCATGCAAGACAATCAAGTTTGGAATTTGATTGATGCGCTCGAAGGTGTAAAAACCATAGGATGCAAATGGGTCTTCAACAAGAAGACTGACATGGATGGGAAGGTGCATACTTACAAAGCTAGGCTTGTAGCGAAGGGTTATAGGCAAGTTCATGGTATTGACTATGATGAGACCTTTTCACCCGTAGCAATGATCAAGTCTATAAGAATTTTGCTTGCCATTGCCGCATATCATGACTATGAAATATGGCAGATGGACGTCAAAACCGCTTTCCTGAATGGAAAACTCTAAGAGGATGTGTATATGACACAACCAGAAGGTTTTGAACAAGATTCTAAGGTATGAAAATTGCAGAGATCCATCTATGGATTAAAGCAAGCTTCTAGGAGTTGGAATCTCCGTTTTGATGAATCGGTCAAAGAGTTTGGTTTCATCAAGAACGAAGATGAGCCTTGTGTATACAAGAAGATTAGTGGGAGCATAATGCTATTCCTTATTTTATACGTGGATGACATATTGCTCATTGGAAACGACATTCCTACACTTCAGTCTGTGAAGACTTGGTTAGGAAAGTGCTTCGCAATGAAAGATATGGGTGAAGCCGCATATATTCTTGGCATTAAGATCTATAGAGATAGATCAAGGAGGCTACTTGGTTTAAGCCAAAGTACATACATTGACAAGGTCATTAGAAGATTCCGTATGGAAAATTCTAAGAGAGGCACCTTGCCCGTGTTACATGGAGATTCTCTAAGCAAGACTCAATGTCCTAAGACAAACGATGAGCGTGAGAAAATGAATGATGTTCCATATGCTTCGGCAATTGGGTCCATCATGTATGCCATGATTTGTACTAGGCCGGATGTGTCTTATGCTTTGAGCATGACAAGTAGATATCAATCCAATCCTGGCGAAAATCACTGGATAGCTGTAAAAGCGATTCTTAAGTACTTGAGAAGGACTAAAGACTCGTTTTTGGTCTATGGAGGAATGGAAGATGATCTCGTTGTAAATGCTTACACGGATGGAAGCTTCCAAACTGACAAAGATGATAGCCGATCGCAATCGGGTTTTGCGTTTATGTTAAATGGTGGAGCTGTAAGCTGGAAGAGTTCCAAGCAAAGTACAACCGCTGATTCTACAACAGAAGCTGAGTATATTGCTGCATCGGATGATGCAAAGGAAGCTGTTTGGATTAAGAAGTTCATAACTGAACTTGAAGTGGTTCCTAGTATTGCTAATCCAATAGACCTTTATTGCGATAATAATGGTGCTATTGCTCAAGCAAAGGAACCAAGAGCACATCAAAAATCCAAACACATACTTAGGCGTTTTCATATCATTCGAGAAATCGTTGATAGGGGAGACGTAAATATATGCAGAGTACCTACTGATGACAATGTTGCGGACCCGCTAACAAAGGGACTTCCACAAGCTAAACATGATGGTCATGTTAGGTCCATGGGTATTAGATACATGGGAGATTGGGCCTAGGGCAAGTGGGAGATTGTTGGTAGTGGTGCCCTAGGCACGTTTAATAAACGTTGTAATTTTTATCATTTATTTCATATCAATAAAGAGATGTTTTGATTATTATTGTTGTTCATGTTTACTTATAATAATCCCCGTCCCTAGTACTTGTTAAAGCACTAGTATAAAGGCTAAATTATCATGGGATGATCATGTTAGATTTATGGGTACTTGTTTGGAACAAGGTACTGGACATGACCCGCTGTATGAGATTTATGTCATGGTCTATGTCGAACATATATCTCATATTAGTTATGTCATTTGAATCCTTAGACATGAAGTTATTATAGTCTTCCACTTGATGAACATTGTGTTTGACATATTCAAACGCTACCTTAACACGGTAGTTATAAAGGGTATGATTGGCATAATCGGATTCCCGTTGGGAAGAATAATAAGCTAAATGGATTTGTCCCTCCACGGAGAGATGTCAAGCTTGGGATCCTCGAAGGAATGATGTTGATGAAATGTTCGGCCGGACTCAAATGGATTGATTGGATCAATAGCATTTGAATTACAACATATTCGGAATCGAGAAAGTATTGAACAAAACAAGTTGACTGTTTGACCATGACTTGTGTTCAATGACATCGTGGACAAAGGGATTGTGACATATTCTAAAGGAATGCGAACTTGTATCTAGTTATGCTATTTGGGTAGGTATGACGGTTTGCTAGAACCTAATCATATCTTATGGGATCATGTTTGACCCCATTGCCAACTTAGTATAATCCTAGAGGGTCACACACAATAGAACGAATCTTAAATAAAAGGACTGTATTGGAATTTAGGGTCGGAGGACTTCCAAGGAATTTCCTAAAAGTTCTGGGCCTCCTGGTCAACCAAGCGGGCGCTTGGGTTGCACCAGGCGGGCGCCTGAACAAGCCGGAAAAGAATTGGACTTTCTGTCCAAACAAGCGGGCGCCTGGGTAGGACCAGGCGGGCGCCCGGTATGCCGATTGGAAATTTCCTAATTCGATTAGGAATGGTGTTTGGCACAAGTTACCTATTTGGAATAGGTCTGAATTGTGTATAAAAACCACAATTTGGCCAGACCATATTAACAAGTGCTTTTGTGAGTCTCCAAAGTATTTGAGAGAGAGAATTTATTTTGTTCTAAGATATTCTTGATTGAGGAACAAAATAATTCACAAAATAAATTCCATATAGTTCTTCATTATATTGTGAAAGTGTGTTTTCACAATTATTGGTCTAGAAACCAAGATCGAAGAAGTTCCTTTGATATTCGTTCGAAGTGTGGATACCGCTAGAGTGTGAATTTTATCATCTTACAAAGTTCGTGATTTGTTCGTGATAAAGCTTCAAGATTTCCACCAAGACCAAAGAGAAAATTTTTTTGATAGCCATCAAGGGTTAGTTTTTCCTCTATTCATGTTGTTGTATTTGATTTAATCGTATGAACGGATCCATGGCTTTGGGTTTCTTAAAATTTTAAATTGCTATATTCCGCTGCGCATGTTACTTGAAAACCCAACAAAGTGGAGCAGTTAGTGTCTGTAACGGTTTGGAAGTGATGCTGAAAGGCCGTAAGCGGGGCTTGTTGTATTTCGTCCAAGGAAAGACGCTTGCAGAGTCGACTATGGCTGCATCAGAAGAGGTGAACGAGGGAGATATGTCTAAGTTGTGGCACATCAGGCTCGATCACATAAGCACTCGAGAGATGCATGAGTTGACTAACAGAGATCTTCTTTATGGCCATAAGATCAAGGATCTTAAAGGCGTTCTGGATTACATCCACTCAAAGAGTTGGGGACCTTCACGTCAGGAATTTCTAAGGGGGCACAAATATGTCTTGTCTATGGTTGATGATTATTTGAGGAGGCCTTAGGTGGTTATCATGGAGCTCAAGAATGGGGTCCTAAGGAATTTCAAGGACTGGAAGACGGTAGTGGAGAACCAGACAGAGAATAAGATCAAGAAGCTCCGGACAGATAATGGTTTGGAGTTCTGCAGTACTGAGTTCGATTCGTTTTGCAGAGAGGTGGAGATTTCTAGACATCTTACCAGCAGAGGCACGCCACAGCAGAATGGTGTAGCAGAACGGATGAATCAGACATGTCTTGTGGGAGCGTTGTGCATGCTCTCCAATACAGAGTTGTCTAAACGTTTCTGGTCAGAAACGCTTAGTACAACATGTTACTTGATTAATCATGGACTTCATACTGGTATTGGCCTCAAAGTTCCCTATGAGGTATCGACTGGTAAATCCACGATTATTTCAAGTGTTGGCAATGTTGATAAACAGGTGGAGCAACAAGATATTGAAGAGTTAGTTGTCCCACAGTCAGATGTTAATCAGGATCCACCAACAGAGACAAAGACTGAAGCACCAGAAAGTTCAACTTCAGTTCCCGAAGAACACGAGTTAGCACAAGAAAGGTCTAGAAGAGCTAATTTCGGGAATCCTCTGAAGAGGTATGGATTTGAAGACTTGGTGTCTTATGCACTGCTGGTTGCTGAGGAAGTGGAGCCCGTTCTTACGAAACCTTCTACTTTCAATAAAGCAGATACATGTTCAGAGTCATCTAAGTGGTATACGGCTATGGGTGATAAGATGGAGTCTCTTTACAGGAATCAGACTCCGAAGTTGACCACAAGGCCAGAAGGCAGAAAGATTGTGACTTGCAAGTGGATCTTCAAGAAAAAGGAAGGGATGTCACCGGCAGAAGGGATCAAGTATAAAGCTTTCGTTGTTGTAAGGGGTTTCACACAGAGAGAGGAGGTGGACTACAATGGGATCTTCTCAGCAGTGGTCAGACACACTTCGATTAGAGTGTTTCTAGCAATAGAGGGAGAGATATACATGACAGAGTCGGAAGGATTCCAAGCTCCTTGTAAGGAAGATCAAGTTCGTAGATTGAAGCAATCACCTAGGCAGTGGTACAAGAGATTTGATAGCTATGTGATAGCAGCTGTCAAGAAGTCAGGGATTCAGAAGCTGAAAGGCTTGGTCGCAGAGATGAAGGGTTTGGGTAGCGCAAAGAGAATTCTCTGTATGGAGATCTATAGAGATAGATCCAAACAGAAACTGTTCTTATCCCAGAAAAGATACATCAAGAAAGTTTCAGAGAGGTTTGGTAGGTCAACAACAAAGGCTATAGATACTCCGGGTGTAGTGAATGCACAGACAGACGCGTTTTGGCCCAAATCGGTTGAGGAGAAAGAGTATATGGCTCGAGTATCCTATGCTAGTGTAGTTGGTAGTTTGATGTATGCTACAGTGCGCACCAGCAACGTCAGACTCGTCTATGGAGATGGGACAGAATGTGCAGTCGAAGGTTTCTCAGATTCGGGTGATGTAGATATAAGAAGATCGAAGACTGGATACGTGTTCACGCTTGGTGGGTCAGTTGTCAGTTAGAAGGCTACATTGCAGGCGACAGTGACGTTGTCTACAACAGAAGCATAATACGTGGCATTGACAGAGTCCGCTAAGGAAGGAATATGGTTGAAGGGATTGATCAGCAATCTTGAGATATATCAAGATCAGGCTATTATTTATTGCGATAGTTTGAGCGCGATTTATTTGGAGAAGGATCAAGAGAGGACCAAGCACATTGGTGTCAGATATCATTTCCTAAGGAATGAGAAACGGGTAAAGGTGAAGGTAGGGACGGCGGACAACCCTACAGACATGTTCAAGAAACCCGTGACGGGAAGCAAGTTCCAACACTGTTTGGACTTGCAGAATGTTCGCAGCTATTAGATAGCAGAAGAGGCGAGGGGGGAGAAAAGGTTTGTTGTCATGGAGATTCAAAGTCAAGGTGGAGATTGTTAGGTTAATTCCTTTGAATTTGGGATGCCGACTTAAAGGATTAGACAACAGAAGATTTCACAATTCTTTGGCAGAGCAGATAGGGTCCGAGCACACCAGGTGAAAGACCCGGCCGGACCAGATGAGGTTCGGGCACACCAAGGGTGAAGAACCGACCGGACCTAGGAGAAAATGCGAATCGGAAATCTTACGTCCGAAATCCGCATTTGGGGATCCGAGCGGGTACAGAAGATGATTCGGGCTGATCAGTGCAGGTCCGGGCAGACCAAGAGAGAGACCCGGGCGGACCAGAGACCAAACAGCAGCAAGATTTCAGACGACATGCAGTTTCATAGAAGGGAAGGTTTTCAAGTCAGTTTTAGACTAGGATTCCAAGTTTCTTGCATACTTTGTGTCACGACCCGAAAACCAGTCTCTATTTTATTGATAAATAATTATTTATTTATTTAATTATTTGATTTAAATATTCATGTGCGCATTTTATATCTCATAATAATTAGTGCCTAGCATTTTAATTGGTCTTTTGTGCTAGTGTAGAGTTTTTGGGTCTTAGTAGTTAGTGGGGAAATTGGTTTGTGTTAGTAGATGAGGAGGGGCCTAAGTGTAAGTTTTTGAAAAACATTTTAACTACTCCCTCCCTACTCCTTCTCTTCTCCCTCACCTCTTCCATCACCCTACTCCCATTCCCAGCTCTCTCTCTCTTCCATAGCAAGAAAAGGTAAGTTTTTTCTTCTCTCCCGTCTCTCTTCATTCTACCTATCTTCCTCCCATTATTTCTCATTTCTCATTTTATGAAATGTGTCTAGATCGTTGATAGGATCGCGTAGAATCAAAAATATTCGAATTCCGTCGTCTTTGAGAAATTCCGGGTAAGTTGCTTTTCCCCCATTTTTATGCTAAAACGTTCATATCATGTTTATATAATGCTTAAGTTGTTATATTCGATGTTTTATTGAGTTTGGAATTTGTTTGGAATTTATTTGGGTTTTTGATAAAAATGGTGAATGTTATGAATGTCATGATTCAATCTTGGTTTTGGTTGATAAATGTTGTTAGTTAGGTCCCCTTAAGCTTAAATGTTGTTTGGGTACCTTAGCAAACTTGTTGGTTGTGTTTGATTTTGAGGATTTGTGAAAATGGTGAGAATTCTTGAAGGACCCAGCTCTGTTTTCCCGGCCAAGAACCAGGCCGAGCGCCCGCCCGGATTGGACCAGGCGCCCGCCCGCCTACCTTTTTCCAGCGGCCAGACCTTCTGTTGAAATAAGCGCCCGCATGCCCTTGCCCGCGCGCCCGCCTGGTCTGGAATGTTGCCTTTTGCTTGTTTAAACTTGATTGCTTCCCTAGTTTTAATTTATCTACTCAAATTAACTTAAGTTAACATCGTGGAACACGTTATTAATTGGAATTGGTTCCCTTGTGAATAAATGTGTTATGAAATTTATTTAAGTACCGTTTTGGGAATGTTGGACATCTTTGATGTGTGGTTTGAATTGGTTTACCTTTGTGGTAATTTATTTGGAGTGGTTCCCTACTTTGGAATCAGTGGTTGTTTATTTAAGCTAGATTTTATTACTTAGCTTTTATTTGAAAGTCCAGCTGGTTATTTGTGTATCGAGTCAGGCAATGGATAATGCTATAATGGCACAAGCCAAGTCCAGTATAGCATCGCCCATTGGTCCTTCTTTCCTCATCCAGATTGGTCTTGGATGGGATGAGCTAGCTCCTTTTGTGAGTATTCTAGCTAGGCGTTTTGGAGCATGACTTTGTGGCATGGCTCCCGCCCTTTGTGGCACGTTACTTTGTTATTGGTTCCGGTACCGGGGGTTTTCTCTTCAAGCTTTCATGCTACTATGAAGATGTTGATTGTTGATTATTGAAGCTGCGCAGCAACCTTTATTTGGTTCTATCAGTTGGGAAACCTTGGCTAATATCCTTTGTTACTTGTTTATTTCCGCTGCTATCTGTTAAATAATAATTTCTATGTGCTATGTGATTTATTACTGATTATTGCATCATAGCATGTCATGTAGTTGCATTAGTAACTTATTGAGATTTATCTCACCCCTTTTTCTTTTGTCTTTGTTTTTCCTTAACCCCCCCAGGTGGAAAGGATTAGACTCGCTGATTACGAGACAGGATGTCGCGAGGGTTGAGCTTTTGGGGAAGTTGTTATTGGTGGGTTTACATTACGTAAATGTGTAACCTGTTTTTGGGAATAGTTGTACCAAACTTGACGTCATTAGAATTTGTATATTTTATTATTTTAAGTGTAAGTTTTTGGAGCTTGCACTAGTTTATATTTTGTTGTTCAAGTTGGATTTCAAAACCTTATGTGATGATCTTTTGGTATAAAAGGAAATTTTTATCTTCATTATTTTAGAGTTTATTGTTTAAGTCGACGTCCAGCTCGCGTACTCCGGGCCCGCGGGGTCGGGGTCGCGACAGTTGGTATCAGAGCTGTGGTTTAGCTCTAAGTATAAGTCTAGGTGGACTAGTATGACCTAGGAGGGTAGTTGTGTTCGGAGTGAGTAACGGTTGATGTTTTATGCAGGTAATTGTTTCCAATGGCTAGAAGAAGAACGGGTGAAGGTTCTAGTGGGACTCAGAATCAGAATGATCTTCGGGAAGAAAACCGTGCTATGTTCCAAGGCATGTTTGAGGCGGCCATGAAGGCAATTCATGACCAAGGACCGAGAGTAGAGCAAGTGCCACCTCCTCGATATGGTTTGGAACAATTCTTGAAACTGAAGCCGGCAGAGTTTGATGGTGAACCCGATGTGAAGAAGGTCGAACTATGGGTTGAGTCTATGGAGAAAATTTATGATGTGTTTGGGTGCACGGACGAGGATAGGGTTCGGTTCGCGGCTTATAAGTTTGTGGGTGCCGCCGAGCATTGGTGGAAAGGGGTTAAAGCAAGTTGGGATGACACTCATACAGTGTATGCTTGGGAATTGTTTGTGCGGAAGTTCAAGGAGCATTTCATTTCGGTAGTGGATCAGAACCGAAAGGAGATCGAGCTTCTCAACTTGGAGCAAGGTTTGTTGTCTATAGCTCAGTACTCGGCTAAGTTCACAGAATTAGCCCGGTATTGTGACTATCTTGTGAGGACCGAAGAACAGAAGGCCTTGAGATTCTTTCGGGGTTTGAAGACTTCTATCCGTACTCAGCTTATAGCCCAGAAGATTGTGACATTCCAGGATGCGGTAGACCTTGCCTATCTTATAGAGCAAGATATTGGGGAACATAAGAGGAAGACCGAGGTAGCTAACCCGAGTAAGAAAGGAGCGCAGAGCAAGTCACAACCAAGGATTGATAACCGAGGTAACTTTGGGGGACAATCTCAGTCCCGAGGGCAACCGATCCCAAGGAACCCGGGCACTACTTCCGGGAACCAAGGGAACCAAAATAGGAGACTTTGTTCCTATTGCCAAAAGGAAGGTCATTCAGAGGACCGGTGTTGGAAGAAACAGGGGAAATGTATTAACTGTGGGCAGTTGGGGCATTTTGTGAAGGATTTCCCGAGATTCAGAGTTCAACCGACTGGGGTAGGAGTTGGTGCTCCACAGGGTCAGAAAAGAGATGCTGCGGGAAAGCCCAAGGTCCAAGGAAGGGTATTTGCCATGAATCAACAACAAGCTACCGATGATCCTTATGTTATTGGAGGTATTATTTCTGTGTTTAATGGGAGCGCCCGCGCGTTAGTAGATCCAGGATTATCTCATTCTTACATATCCGTGCAATTTGCTTCCTTGCTAAATGCTGCATTTGAGTCTTTACCTTACGTGCTAGAGGTGTCGACCCCTATAGGAGAATGTTTGGTGACTGATAAAGTCTTTCGTGCTTGTGATGTACTTATCTGTGGTCATGTCTTGTGTGCGGACTTGGTAGTACTTCCTATTCAAGATTTTGATGTTATTTTGGGTATGGATTGGTTAAGCAAGTTTCATGCTTCTGTTGACTGTCGTAGAAAGGTTGTTAATTTTTCTATCCCTGATGTGCCTAAATTTATTTTTGAGGCTATGCCTTTGGGTAGGAATATTCGTATCATTTCCTATGTGAAAGCGAGAAAATTATTGCATCATGGTTGCGAGGGGTATTTGGCTAGTGTGCTTGATACTAGGAAAGAATCCCCTAGTTTGGAGAATGTTCGGGTAGTTAGAGAATTTCCCGATGTTTTCTCTTCTGAATATGAGATGCCTCCCGATCATGAGATAGAATTTTGTATAGACCTTTTACCGGGTACAGCTCCGATTTCAAAGGCACCGTATAGGTTGGCTCCCGCAGAATTGAAGGAACTAAAGGTTCAGTTGCAAGAGTTGCTTGATCGAGGGTTTATCCGCCCTAGTGTTTCCCCGTGGGGAGCACCAGTTTTGTTTGTGCGGAAGAAAGATGGTTCTTTGAGATTGTGTATAGATTACCGGAAGTTGAATCAGGTTACCGTGAAGAACAAGTATCCTCAACCTCACATTGATGATTTGTTTGATCAGCTTCAGGGGTCCGTAGTGTTTTCTAAACTTGACTTGAGGAGTGGGTACCATCAGTTGAAGATTCGATCGGAGTATATTCCGAAGACGGCCTTTCGCACTCGGTATGGTCATTACGAGTTCTTGGTTATGCCGTTTGGGTTGACTAACGCGCTTGCCGTGTTTATGGATTTGATGTACCGGGTTTTCCATCCTTATCTTGATTCGTTCGTGGTGGTCTTCATCGACAACATTCTTGTCTACTCTAAATCTCGAGAGGAGCACGAGCAACACTTGAGGACAGTTTTATCCATTCTTGCGAGGGAGCAGTTGTTTGCGAAGTTTAGTAAATGTGAATTTTGGCTCAAAAAGGTTTCATTTCTGGGCCATGTTATTTCTAAAGATGGGATTTCTGTGGATCCTTCAAATATAGAAGCCATAGTGGATTGAAAGAGACCCGAGTCAGTGACCGAGATCAGAAGTTTTCTGGGTTTAGCCGGTTATTACAGAAGGTTTATAGAAGGGTTTTCGAGGATTGCTACTCCGATGACTCAGTTGACCCGGAAGGATGTACCGTTTGTGTGGAGTGAAAAATGTCAAAGTAGCTTTGATGAATTAAAGAAGAGATTAACTACGGCTCCTATTCTTGCTTTACCAAATGGAAATGACGACTTAGTGATTTACAGTGATGCTTCGAAAGAGGGTTTGGGTTGTGTTTTGATGCAGAATGGGAAAGTAATTGCTACGCTTCGAGGAAGTTGACCCCTAGTGAATAGAATTACCCTACCCATGATATGGAGTTGGCTGCGATAGTCTTTGCGTTGCATAAGTGGAAGCATTACCTATATGGAGCGAAGTTTGAGATTTTTACCGATCACAAGAGTTTGAAATACCTCTTCTCTCAAAAGGAATTGAATAACCGTCAGCGTAGGTGGATGGAGCTTTTAAAAGACTATGATTGCACCATTTCGTACCATCCGGGCAAATCAAATGTGGTAGCTGATGCGATTAGTCGAAAGTCTTATGTGGCGTCAATGATGATTCGTGAATGGAAAATGCTTGAAAATGTTCGAGATTGGTGTCCTCGCGAATCGAGACGTGGGGAAATTTTTGCGAATATTAGGGTATCTCCGACCCTAATTCAACAAATAAAGGACACTCAGAAGGAAGACTCAGAGTTGAAGAAGATTATGGATAATGCTCGGGATAGACAGTATGTGGACTTCCAGCTTGACTCCGAGGGAGTGTTGACTTACCGTAGCAGATTGTGTGTGCCGGACATCGGTGGGATTAGACAGCGAGTTCTTGATGAGGGTCACAAATCCCGGTATACCATTCATCCCGTGAGTGCGAAGATGTATCAGGATTTAAAACAACAATTTTGGTGGATTAACATGAAGAGGGAAATAGCAGATTATGTATCGAAGTGTTTGACCTGTCAACAAGTTAAAGCAGAGCATCAGAGGCCCGAAGGTCTACTTCAGCCTCTTGAGATACCCGAGTGGAAGTGGGAACACATTACGATGGATTTTGTAACCGGACTACCCAGGACTCGAAGGAGGTTCAATGCAGTTTGGGTGTTCGTGGACAGATTGACTAAATCTTCTCATTTCTTACCCATTGACATTTCCTATTCGATGGAGAAACTTGCGAATTTGTATATTCATGAGATTGTCAGATTACATGGTGTTCCAGTTAGTATTGTGTCAGATAGAGATCCCAGGTTTACATCCCGATTTTGGCAAGCGTTGCAGAAGGCTTTGGGTACCGATTTGAGGTTTAGCACATCATTTCATCCTCAGACTGACGGTCAGTCTGAAAGAACTATTCAGATTCTCGAGGATATGCTTCGGGCTTGCACAGTTGACTTTCCAGATTCTTGGGATACACATCTACTGCTTGCAGAGTTTGCCTACAATAATAGTTATCAGTCGAGTATTCAGATGGCACCGTATGAGGCTTTGTATGGGAGGAAATTCCGGTCACCTATTTGTTGGGACGAAGTTGGGGAAGCAAAACTTTGGGGTGTTGACATGGTTCAGGACTCGGTGGAAAAGGTTAGAATTATTCGGGAACGATTGAAAACAGCCTAGAGTCGACAGAAGAGCTACGCCGATCATCGAAGACGAGATCTTAGTTTTCAGACCGGGGATTTCGTATTTTTAAAGGTATCTCCGAAAGTAGGCATGCGAAGGTTCGGGAAGAGGGGTAAATTGGCTCCGAGGTTTATTGGACCGTTTGAGATTTTGGGGAAAGTGGGACTTCTAGCATATCGTCTTGCGTTACCATCTTCTTTGGACCGGTTACATAATTTTTTTCACGTTTCGATGCTTCGGAAGTATGTTCATGATCCATCTCACGTGTTACCGAGGGTACCGGAGGACATAGAGCCTGATATGACCTACGAGGAACGACAGGTTCGGATTTTAGATGCCAAAGTCCAAGAGTTGAGGAACAAAAGCATTCCGTTGGTTAGAGTTCTTTGGAGGAATCATAATGTTGAAGAATCGACGTGGGAGCTTCGTGATGAGATAGAGAGGAAATATCCGTGGCTTTTTAATTCGGGTAAGTTTCGTTAAAATTCGGGTCGAATTTTCTTTAAGGGGGAGTGAATGTCACGACCCGAAAACCCGTCTCTATTCTATTGATAAATAATTATTTATTTATTTAATTATTTGATTTAAATATTCATGTGCGCATTTTATATCTCATAATAATTAGTGCCTAGCATTTTAATTGGTCTTTTGTGCTAGTGTAGAGTTTTTGGGTCTTAGTAGTTAGTGGGGAAATTGGTTTGTGTTAGTAGATGAGGAGGGGCCTAAGTGTAAGTTTTTGAAAAAGATTTTAACTACTCCCTCCCTACTCCTTCTCTTCTCCCTCACCTCTTTCATCACCCTACTCCCATTCCCAGCTCTCTCTCTCTTCCATAGCAAGAAAAGGTAAGTTTTTTCTTCTCTCCATTCTCTCTTCATTCTACCTATCTTCCTCCCATTATTTCTCATTTCTCATTTTATGAAATGTGTCTAGATCGTCGATAGGATCGCGTAGAATAAAAAATATTCGAATTCCGTCGTCTTTGAGAAATTCCGGGTAAGTTGCTTTTCCCCCATTTTTATGCTAAAACGTTCATATCATGTTTATATAATGCTTAAGTTGTTATATTCGATGTTTTATTGAGTTTGGAATTTGTTTGGAATTTATTTGGGTTTTTGATAAAAATGGTGAATGTTATGAATGTCATGATTCAATCTTCGTTTTGGTTGATAAATGGTGTTAGTTAGGTCCCCTTAAGCTTAAATGTTGTTTGGGTACCTTAGCAAACTTGTTGGTTGTGTTTGATTTTGAGGATTTGTGAAAATGGTGAGAATTCTTGAAGGACCCAGCTCTGTTTTCCCGGCCAAGAACCAGGCCGAGCGCCCGCCCGGGTTGGACCAGGCGCCCGCCCGCCTACCTTTTTCCAGCGGCCAGACCTTCTGTTGAAATAAGCGCCCGCATGCCCTTGCCCGCGCGCCCGCCTGGTCTGGAATGTTGCCTTTTGCTTGTTTAAACTTGATTGCTTCCCTAGTTTTAATTTATCTACTCAAATTAACTTAAGTTAACATCGTGGAACACGTTATTAATTGGAATTGGTTCCCTTGTGAATAAATTTGTTATGAAATTTATTTAAGTACCGTTTTGAGAATGTTGGACATCTTTGATGTGTGGTTTGAATTGGTTTACCTTTGTGGTAATTTATTTGGAGTGGTTCCCTACTTTGGAATCAGTGGTTGTTTATTTAAGCTAGATTTTATTACTTAGCTTTTATTTGAAAGTCCAGCTGGTTATTTGTGTATCGAGTCAGGCAATGGATAATGCTATAATGGCACAAGCCAAGTCCAGTATAGTATCGCCCATTGGTCCTTCTTTCCTCATCCAGATTGGCCTTGGATGGGATGAGCTAGCTCCTTTTGTGAGTATTCTAGCTAGGCGTTTTGGAGCATGACTTTGTGGCATGGCTCCCGCCCTTTGTGGCAGGTTACTTTGTTATTGGTTCCGGTACCGGGGGTTTTCTCTTCAAGCTTTCATGCTACTATGAAGATGTTGATTGTTGATTATTGAAGCTGCGCAGCAACCTTTATTTGGTTCTATCAGTTGGGAAACCTTGGCTAATATCCTTTGTTACTTGTTTATTTCCGCTGCTATCTGTTAAATAATAATTTCTATGTGCTATGTGATTTATTACTGATTATTGCATCATAGCATGTCATGTAGTTGCATTAGTAACTTATTGAGATTTATCTCACCCCCTTTTCTTTTGTCTTTGTTTTTCCTTAACCCCCCCCCAGGTGGAAAGGATTAGACTCGCTGATCACGAGACAGGACGTCGCGAGGGTTGAGCTTTTGGGGCAAGTTGTTATTGGTGGGTTTACATTACGTAAATGTGTAACCTGTTTTTGGGAATAGTTGTACCAAACTTGACGTCATTAGAATTTGTATATTTTATTATTTTAAGTGTAAGGTTTTGGAGCTTGCACTAGTTTATATTTTGTTGTTCAAGTTGGATTTCAAAACCTTATGTGATCATCTTTTGGTATAAAAGGAAATTTTTATCTTCATTATTTTAGAGTTTATTGTTTAAGTCGACGTCCAGCTCGCGTACTCCGGGCCCGCGGGGTCGGGGTCGCGACACTTTGAGATAGACTTTACTGGTATAAATATAGGCCATTAGTTTAGATCAAAGTTAGCGTGTTTTGTCTCAGATAAATCATTAGCGTGTTCAGAGCGAGGTCTGTAATTCTACAGTTGTACAGTTAGGAATTGTGATCAATAATTCGTGCAACAGTAATAGTGTGATCTTGTAATCGTTTCTCTAGATTGATAATAATATTCTCTCCCCTCCCCGTGGACGTAGCTAAGTTGGTGAACCACGTATATCGGTGTTCTTGTGATCGATCGATTTTCTTATCAAGTCTTGTTATTGCTCTAACAAGTGGTATCAGAGCTCTGGTTGTTCCAGAGCTTTGGTTCGTGGTTGGAGGTTCAGGGATTCCGCTGCAGAGAACAAGAAGATGGGTCAAGGAGCAGATTCGATCGACAAGTTTAATGGGAAGAATAGTTTTTCTCTCTGGCAGATCAAGATGAAGGCTTTGTTGATAGACAAAGATTTATGGGAACCGTTGGAGATTGCAATCAGGGATCGTAAGGATCCCAAGGGTAAGGCAGTCACCACAGAAGGTACAACAGAACAGTCAGAGAAGGGCAAGATAGCAGCAGCGAAGGAGGTGGCGGCATTGAAGAAGTTAGATCAGAAGGCTCACGCCAAGATCATCAGACAATTGGATGATGAGATTGTAAGTACCCCAACTTAGAGGAACTCCTAGCACCATTCAGGGATAAACTGATAGGTAGGGACCTCACTAGGATAAACTGAAAATTCCAGGACTACTCTGGAATTAAAATTGGAAAAATCCAGAAGCTCGCCATGCTGAGCCGTACGGATGGTTTGGATGCGGGAGGGGCCTAGCTGTACGGATGGTTTAGGCACCCTCAGTCCCTATAAATTGAGACCCTTGCTGATCATTTCAGGGGGGGGGGGAATCATTTTTTGAGGGCAAGCTCTGCCAGATTGAGAGCAGATTAGGGTCACAAACATTCTGGAGTGAAAAGAGAGAAAGAAGATAGGCTTAGAACCGAAATTGGTGAGGCCTCCTTCTCCCCATCTTCTCTTCATCTCATACTCTATCTCATTTATGTTATGTCTTTACTATTATTGCAAATATTATGAATTGGAACCAAGCCTTGGCTTGAATCATGGTGTCCTTCATGTTTTATGCATGAATGTGGGTTACAAACCAAGATGATCAAGGATTGTTATTATTTCATGTCATTTACTTACAAGTCTTTACTTTAATGTCATTTACTTACAAGTCTTTACTTTCATGTCATTTATTTACAAGTCTTTACATTTATGTTGTTTGATTTTGTGAGGATGATCAAGTTTTGATGGTAAAGTCCTAATCTTTACCATTTAAACTTGATCAAGCCACAATAATGTCCCTTTGATGGTAAAGGTTCAATCTTTATCCATCAAAGGTTGATTTCTTGCTTCCCCAAGGCTTTCCCTTGGAAGAATCATCTATTTGGATGTTAGTTCCAATCTTTAACCATCCAAATGGTGATTTTGGCTCAAATATCATGTTCATCACCTTTCTTAAACTTTCCCCAATGATTGCCTCGATCACACCCAAAACCTTATGTTTTGGTGTCTAATTAGTGATCAAAAGCATAGGGATGACCCAAATCAAAGTTTTATGTGAAGAAACAAACTGGAATAATGAGAAAACAGTCCAGTTTTAGCAGAATGCTCTGTTTCTGCCTGGAACTGGACTGATTTCCTAGCAATCTGTAAAATCCCAGGGACGGCCTCCATAGCCGTACGGCTAGTTTGGCCAGAGAGGCAATTTTCAGTCTTTTCCCCCTTTCTGATGAAATGTTTACAAAATAACCCTTTTGGTTAAGTTTCTAACGGATTTTGTTAAGGGTCAGCCTCTCCCTCTTTCAAAGACACACACACACACACATGCACAATTTTTAACAAACTTAGGGAGACTCGGTGTTTCGAGGCATTTTGGGTGAACTACCAGTTGAGTTCTTCCCAAAGTGTAACCTGACCTCCAAACTCGCAATCTCAAACCTTTTTTTCGTTAAGTTTGGGTTTATAATTAAACTAACGTGGCGACTCTGTTTTCCGTTAAACATTGAAAGTGTCGTGTTTGATTCTCGAGGGAACTATTCGTTTTTCTCGCGGGTATCTTACAGTGGCGACTCCGCTGGGGAATAAAGTGTTTCCAAACTTCTTTTTAGAATCTTTGGGGGCACTTTTGTGTGGGTCAAACTCCCGTCCCTGTTTGTTGACTTTGTGCATATTTTGTGTGTGTTTTATGTTTCTGTTTTGATTTAAAGGAATGAAACTGTTTTGGAAATGCAATAAACTGGGGCTTGATGATCCGAAGCTGAAAATTTGCAAAAAAAATAATGGAACTACAGCCCTACCCGTACGGCTTGTTTTGCCGGGCCCACAGAATGTTTCAAGTTAACAATTTTGTGCAGGGCAGAAACATTCTGATGGTCCCCTTGCTTCTTCTTATCCAGGTTCTAATTTACAGCCTTATTTGTGCACATATACCTTCATTTTCTTAGCCAAAAATGGATTTTCAAAGCTTGGTAATGCACAAATATTTCGAACATAAAATTGGGTTTTCAAAGCCTCATTGTGCCTTACCCCTTTTGTAAAAATTTTGGTTTCTCAAATTCTTTTGTTGTGCACAACCTTTCCATATACAAAATTTTGATTCTTGTTTGTGCCTATCTTTGCTTGATTATTTGTGCAAATTACTTGTTCAATTCTTGCTTATTCATGCTCATGATATTAAAACGCATTGAAAATTCCTATTTTAACTCAAAAGGGAACATGGAAGACTTCACACGACGCGCACTCGTCCTTGTGCACGTTCCAAAAACCCTCAAAACCCGGGATGGATGCCACGATGCAGCTTGATTGGTGCTCTTTTTCCCTTCTCGCGCGCACGGGTCCATTCCACCTCTCCTTCCGAGCCGAGTCAACCACACATGTTCGCGACACACAAATTCCATGACCATAGTTGGTTTTTGGTCTAGCTCACGTCATCACGTCCCTAATACGTGTCCAAACGCTAATTATGGCCAAGTTAACGCCCGAGTCACGACTCCTTATGAAAGCAAGTGTGACCAAGGTCATCTTTGATTCGGTCCTTGACCATGCGTTAATTCCAACCATAATTAACCGAAGTAATGTATTAAGGATAGGTTGACACCGCGTCATTAAGCTCTAATGCTTGACCCATCCTAATTATCCTTAAGCCCGAGGTTAAGGTCCGAGATCCCTCATTAAAATGAGATCATGCCAGAATTTTGTTGGAGTGTTAAGTCAATCATAACCATAACCGGGGCTTAACTATGATGAGAATGGCCCATGCATTTCACTAGACCCTATGTTTGGTTATTTTGGTCGGTGGAAGCTGCGTGCCCTATAGGACCCTCGCCCGGGATAGTCCGTTTTTGGGAGTGTGCAATACAGGTGAAAAACGAGGGGTCTATAGGCGTAGCGATGGCCTCCACTGATCCAGGAATTAGAGTAGTTGCGAAAAAGAAGAGAAATATTTTCCAACCATTTAGGAATAAAGATGCGTTTTAAGTAAACTTGAACGGATACCTAACTGCACCTTGCATGAATTTGCTCCGTTTTGCTTCTTGTCTTCGACACTTTGTTTTCTTGCGTTAACAAGCGTCATTTTGTTAAGTCTTTGGATGGATCCCCGTTATCCTCCAAGACTTCTGTTAAATCCTTAGGCGTTGTCCCCTAGGTCCCCATTAAGATTCTCGTTGAAACCCTAGGCGTTGTCCCCTAGGTCCCGATTAAGATTCCCGTTGAAACCCTAGGCGTTGTCCCCTAGGTCCCCATTAAGATTCCCGTTGAAACCCTAGGCGTTGCCCCTAGGTCCTCATTAAATATTCCCATTGAAACTCTAGGCGTTGTCCCCTAGGTCCCCAGTAAGATTCCCGTTGAAACCCTAGGCGTTGTCCCCTAGGTCGCAATTAAGATCCCCGTTAAATCCCTAGGAATAGTCCCCTAGGAAGTCAGTCAAGTCCTTGGATGGATCCCCGTTATCCTCCAAGAAGTCAGTCATGTTCATCTTTTCCTCTTAGAATTCCAAACCCGTTCGAACTACGGTGACCTGAGCCTCTTATCACGTGGGACCCCCTCCCTCGTGGTGAGGGGAACGTAGGCAACTTCGGCATAGTCAAATATCTCAAAATAGCCTTTGTCCCAAGAATTCACCCGATGTTTACCCAAGCCTAAAGCTACCTTTTGTCTTCCTCGTAGCTTAGATGAAGTGGAAAAGACCATCATGTCGCGGCCTAGTGCGTGTGGAGTCAGAAAGTTCCCCGGTCACTACAACTTCTCCAATCCAGTACCTCAGAAAGATCACTTCAGTGGACAGTAGCTTGGGAAATGATGCCGCGGATAATTCGGATAGCCCAACGAAAGAAGAGTTGCTCCAAGAGGCCTCCAGGGCTAAAGAAGAAGTCATCACAAAGAGCCATGAAGAGACGTAGAGGCCGTTTGATGAATCGACGGGACAAAAGGGTGATGTAACCCTATTTCAAACTGATGGGCCCTCCACCAAAGTGACCAAACACAATGAAAAGTTGGAAGCTACCCAACCTCTGCATTGCAACCAAAGATTATCCCCTCCATCTTACAAAAATACCGAAACCCCCATGTCTTCGCCCCAACACACCGTCATTCAAAACGAGCCTCTCACTCAAATCCCTCTCGCTCCGCCTCATCCCAAAACCAGCATCTCCCATGGGACGCCTCCTATAAACCCCAAACACAATCCACTCAAAAGGCCCGCAAACCACTATTCACACCAGTTACGCCTCGAGCATCATACCCACAACACCTTCCCAATCGAATCCCTTCTCGGTTTAATGCCATCAACCAAGTCACCAGAGCTCATTCCCTGTTTAGACCATATATGGATACCCGAATAGGCATCACCAACTTGCCTCCACCAGAATTTCTGATGAGATTCCGGGGTGACCCGTATCATTTCTACAATCCAAGACCTTTTGCACCACAAGCTCCTTACATGCCTCCAATGTGTATTCCTGCAAGTAACCAAGGTTATGGGTATTCCTATGCCCCTGCACCTCCGCAATATCCTCCCAATCATCTATTGGGAAAGAGAAAACAAATGGAAGCTATGTTCGAAAAGACACTCAATGAGAACCCCTTTGCATTTAGAGATGGTGATTCTTGTCCCCATCACGCTCCGGTCGACGAGGAAAGAAAAGTCGAATGCTGAGCTAGACCCCGTTTCACAAGGTTTAAGGATTTTAGAATGCCCATAAGCGAGGTATTTGAAGGATTGGCCAAGCGGGGCCTCACATCACCTCTTGTCAATTTTCAACCTAAAAACCCCAAAAGGCGTCTCGACAAGACCAAGAGGTGTGCCTTTCACAACTATCATGGACATGATACCGATGATTGCACTGCTTTAAAACATGTCATCTAGAAGTTGATCGCAAAAGGAAAGCTTGAATGCCCCCGGTTGAGAAATTGGAAATGAAACTACAGATATGGTCAGAAGCGGAATGTCAAAACCTCTTCCATAAACCTCCCCTTAGAAAGAGTCTGTTTTCATCCTTAGGAAGAGTCAGTTGCTTTTAAGATGTGTGATAAGCCGTTAAGAAAAGTCAGTTAAGATGTTTGTTAGGTTTGGTTAGAGTCTTGACTCCCTGGTTGATGCTATGTGGTGACCATTCTGAGTCCATTGTCAGTTTTCTTAATAAGATTATTTTCATTATTGCCTTGTCAAAAGTGTGCAAAAAAAATATAAAAATAAGAAAATGTTTGTGAGTCTTTCACTCAAAACAAAATGTGTGCTTTTAAAAAAAAATGGAGATCAAGCTTTCTTAAAATAAAATATCACGTTTTTCTTAAAAGGCTAATCCGATAATAAAGCATTCTTCTCAAATCATGGTTATAATTTCACCTTGAGGTTTAAAATGCTAAAGTCCTTTGCGGTTTTGTCCACCGGAAACATCAACCAAGGAGCCCACATCTGAATTTACGTCCGAGACAACTATCCACATGAGCAAGAAGATCAAAAGGTTGGAACACTGTCTACAAGGAGAGGCCCGTGCTTTGGAAGCCCAAAAGCGGCTACATCAAATGGAGATCCGTACCTTCGTCGAGTGCCATGCGCGAAGGCTACGCACCTTGAAAGGAAATCACCAAAAAGAGATGGCCAAAGAAAACTCCCAACTCACGAGTAGACTAATCCGTCAATTACAATGCCAAGCCAAATGGAGACCTCGCGACATCTTTCCCGATGACACGGAACCCGAGTTCCCCGTGGAAGACATGAAATATGTCGCCGACAACCCTTCCAACAACCGAGGAAGAAAATGGATCATCGTGCCTCATGGGAGCCCATCCCTAAAAAAAATGTGAGTCTTCCAGCCTCGTAGGATCTAGACTTTCATCAAAGTCCGTCCCGGACTGTGTCTTTTTATTTTTGCAGAGGTCCGTACTTGGACATGTATGTACAAAGTTATCTAAATAAAAGAGTCATTTTCCTTCTCTTCTCTCTAGACTTGAGAAATTGCCTTGCTTGTTATTATCAATTGATTTCTACGTCCCTAAAATGATGAATTGACTTCTAAGCATACTAGTCAATGACGACTCATTAAGGAAGAATGGACCTAACACAAATGAAAAATGCTAAATGCAAAAATAAATAAATTAATCTTGATGTGAATAAATATCGTGATCAATTGGCATGAAGAAACCGTTAATGGCAAGCCTTCCCCGATACACATTCCCGATGCACATTTCCCGATACACAACCCGATACACCTTTCCGATACAAATTCTTGATGCACATCAAAGGCATCCCGAGACAATGAAAAGGCAAGGATGTTGTTTCTCAACCACCAAGACTCAACCGTGATCGCGCGTGAGCAACCAAGCAAAGGACTTCCCGGATCTCCAAAATTCAAAGTGAGAAGTGACGGACATTCTACCAAGGGGCTACAGATGAGCCAATGTCCAAGATAACAAGTTGGGGCTAATGTTTCCCCTCTCCCGCTCAAAAAAAAAAAGAGAGAGAAAAGAAATGAATAATGGAAAGAAGGAAAGGAAATGAATATATGCGAAGAGGAAGTATGCCTCAAAAGCTCACTGCGAAAGTCCACCTCAAAGAACAAGGAAGCAAAGCGATCTACATCAGCAAAGCAACAACATCCTTCAAAAGGACACCGACTTTGACAAAAGACGATCCAAGGCTGAACTACGGTGACCTGAGCTCCTCAAATTGAGGGGAACGTAGGCAACCTTCGGGTCCGGTCATAACATGAAACAAAACTATCAAACCGTGGTCCTCTCAAAATGACCAAATTATCTTCCCTCGGTCCCATCAATGACCGATTCCCCAGAAACACATTCTCCTCCCGATCTTGCCATTGATCGAATCTTAATCTTAATTGATCATAACATTTATACATGTTAAGGCTAATTGTTTGCTATAATCTTGACTTAATGACAAACATGGTCCATTCAAGCAATCATTTGATGGTATTAACTAAGGCAAATTTCAAATGTCTCGATAAGTCTTCTCCTCTATATCTTAGGAAAGAGATAAACACTTGTATTCTGTCAAGCAAGGGCTTCCTTCCATTTCATGATACATTGCTCAAAAGAGCTCACCAACATAAAGGGACTCTCTCCTAAATAAAATGTCCTTGCATGTTTCTTCCAAAAGATACCTTAAATCCCCGTTCTATCGAGTCGGCTGGATCACTCAAAAAAAAAAAAGAAAAAAAGAAAGGCACCAAAAAAGTAGCCCGCTAGGTCGAAAACCCGCAAGGGCGGCCTAGGCAAAAAGCAGTGTGTGCCATAAAAAGAAGCAAAAAAAGAAGCCCGCTAGGTTGAAAACCCGAAAGGGCGGCCTAGGCAAAAGAAAGGGTGCGTCATGAAAAAAGGATGGGTTCCTAACCTCACTTCAAAGGTCCCATTGGGGCTACCTCCACATCAACAACGACAAAGGCATGGGGCTACCTCCACATCAATGACTACAAGGTATTAGGGCTACCTCCATATCAACAACGACAAAGACATGGGGCTACCTCCACATCGACGACAACAAAGGCATGGAGCTACCCCGACATCAATGACAACAGGGACATGGGGCTACCCCGACATCAACGATAAAGAAGACAATGGGGCTATCCCCACGACAGCGACAAGCAGATTTCCTACCATCAGTTGCTTCCCAACGAATGGACAAAATCCCAAGGACTTTATGCATAACAAACCTCACGGTTAAGTTAAAATCAAAATTTTACTAACATGCTTCGTTAAAAATTTGCCTTTAGAAGTAAAAATTTCCGAATTTTCCCAATAGGCATCATTTATCAAAGACAATGTTCCAAACAAAATGCTTTTGATCTCCCCTCAAAATGATTTTCCCAAAGTTTTGGACTTTTTCGTCCACAATGTGTCTTAACGGTTGCCCCTAAGCTCTTCCCCAGTGTCAAGAAAATGTGTCAACCGTCCTGTAGAGTAGTGTTGACCCAAAGTCCAAACCTTGACTCAGAATAGTCATTATAGGTTGAGACCCTTGTCCCGGCCGTCCTTAGTGGGACGTAAGACCAGTTTTCTCATCAAACTCCCCAAAGGTGGAGTTGACCCAAAGTCCAAACCTTGACCCAGAATGGTCATTATAGGTTGAGACCCTTGTCCTGGCCATCCCTAGTAGGACGTAAGACCAGTTTGCCCGTCAAACTCCCCAAAGATGGAGTTGACCAAGCCTTGACTCAGAATAGTAATTATAGGTTGAAGCCTTTGTCCCGGCCGTCCTTAGTCAGACGCAAGACCAGTTTTCCCATCAAACTCCCCAAAGATGGAGTTGAGCAAGCCTTGACTCAGAATAGTCATTATAGGTTGAAGCCTTTGTCCCGGCCATCCTTAGTCGGACGTAAGACCAGTTTTACCGTCAAACTCCCTAAAGATGGAGTTGACCCAAGTCAAACCTTGACTCAGAATAGTCATTATAGGTTGAGGTCCTTGTCCCCGGCAGTCCAAAATGATGTAAGACCATCCTTGTAAGTCAACACTCTCCATAGAGCCAAGTTGACCACGTCCCGCCTCTGAACTCGCTAAGAGTCATGCCCATTCCTTGTAAGTCAACCCTCTCCATAGATCCAAGTTGACCATGTCCCACCTCTGATCCCGAGAGTCACGCCTTTGCCTTGTAAGTCAACCCTCTCAATAGAGCCAAGTTGACCATGTCCCGCCTCTGACCTCGAGAGTCACGCCTTTGCCTTGTAAGTCAACCCTCTCCTATAGAGCCAAGTTGACCACATCCCGCCTCTATACTCGCCAAGAGTCATGCCCATTTCTTGTAATTCAACCCTCTCCATAGAGCCAAGTTGACCATGTCCCGGTAAGTCAACCCTCTCCATAGAGCCAAGTTGACCATGTCCCGGTAAGTCAACCCTCTCCATAGAGCCAAGTTGACCATGTCCCACCTCTGCCTTTCCAAGAGTCATGCTTCCTTGTGTAAGTCAACCCTCTCCATAGAGCCAAGTTGACCATGTCCCGCCTCTGCTGTTGGTAGTGGTGCCCTAGGCACGTTTAATAAACGTTGTAATTGTTATCATTTATTTCATATCAATAAAGAAATGTTTTGATTATTATTATTGTTCTTGTTTACTTAAAATAATCTCTGTCCCTAGTACTTGTTAAGCACTAGTATAAAGGCTAAATGATCATGGGATGATCATGTTAGATTTATGGGTACTTGTTTGGAACAAGGTACTGGACATGACCCGCTGTGTGAGATTTATGTCATGGTCTATGTCATACATATATCTCATATTAGTTATGTCATTTGAATCCTTAGACATGAAGTTATTATAGTCTTCCACTTGATAAACATTAAGTTTGACATATTCAAACGCTACCTTTAACCGGGTAGTTATAAGGGGTATGATTGGCATAATCGAATTCACGTAGGGAAGAGTAATAAGCTAAATGGATTTGTCCCTCTTCGGAGAGATGTCAAGCTTAGGCCTCTCGTAGGAATGATGTTGATGAAAATGTTCAGCCGGACTCAAATGAATTGATTAGATCAATGTCATTTGGATTATCAACATATTCAGAATCGAGAAAGTATTGAACAAAACAAGTTGACTTGTTGACCACGACTTGTGTTCAATGACATCGTGGATAAAGGGATTGTGACATGTTCTAAAGGAATGCGAATTTGTATCTAGTTATACTATTTGGGTAGGTATGACGGTATGCTAGAACCTAATCATATCTTATGGTTTCATGTTTGAACCCATTGCCAACTTAGTATAATCCTAGATGGTCACACACAATAGAACGAATCTTAAATAAGGACTATATTGGAATTTTTGAAATTATGGGAATCTGGACAAGTGTGCGACCGCACAATATGGGTTGGGCGGCCGCACAGCTTGGGTCAAATAGTACCAGAAACCTTCCAGATAGATGTGCGGCCGCACAGGCGTTTTGGGCGGCCGCACACCATGTCGGGACTGGTTTTCTAATTTGATTTGGAAAAGAATTTTGGACGGGTTTAGACACAAGTTTCCTATTTGGAATAGGTCTAACTTGTATATAAACAGCCAAATTCGGGCCAGATCAATACCAATGCTTTTGAGAAAGTTTCCAAAGAGTTTGAGAGAGGTTATTTTCTTCTAAGACATCTTAGATTGAAGAACAAAATAATACACAAATAAAATTCCATATAGTTCATATTGATTGTGAAAACGTGTTTCACAATTTTTGGTCTAGCAACCAAGATCAAGTGTTCTTGATATTCGTTCGTGGTGTGGATACCGCTACAGGGTGAAGCTTATCATCTTCAAAGTTCGTGTTCTTACTTTTGTGATCAAAGCTTCAAGTTCTCCACCAAGATCAAAGACCAAATTCAAAGTCATCAAGGGTTAGTTTTCTAGTATTCATATTGTTGTATTTGATTTGATCATATGAATTGATCTATAGGCTTTGGGTTTCATAAAATTTTAAATGCTAATTTCCGCTACGCATGTTACTACGAAACCCAACAGTGGTATCAGAGCTCCGTTCATGTTGATTATATCAATACTTAGATCATGTTGTGTGTATATAAATTGTTTATGTGCCTAACATGATATGAATATTGGATTATATGATGTTTATGTGTTATGTGATTTTATGTGGTTTATTGTTTTCGCAACTTTAATCGCACAATTCAATCGCAATTAATATTATGATGGATTCTGAATTGTTTGATTATTAATTATGATTGGATCATGGTTTTAATAATCAGGGAAAAACAATTTTGAGACAAATTTTTGAACTTTAAAATTGCCTTCTGATCCTCCTGTGCCACCGCACAAAATAACGTGGGCGGCCGCACATGTTTGGGCGACCGCACAATTATTTCTGGGCGGCCGCGCAAAGCAATTAGAATACTGATTCCTTTTGCTTTCTATCAGATTTGGAATTTTTAAAAGGTCCAACCAAACCAGTAACAGAACCAAGCCAGACCTGCTGATCTGGAATGGTTTTGGGTAGTTGGTTTGAGTGTGGATCTTGGGGTTTGATTTTCCTATTTGTTTTAGTCTTGTGACTCTGAGATTGGTTCAAGGTTTGGATGGCTAATCTACGTTCATCGAGATTGTGTTTCCCAAACTTGATCGTAATCAAAGTTTCAAAGATAAAACGAAGTTAGAATTATGAAGATTTCATAATTGCTAAAATTGAAAAACAAAGTTCTTGATTCAATGATTGAAGATTCATGTGGAATTGTGGATGCAATTGGCCTACGTTTATCGAAACCATCTATTGCTTAGTTTCGGCTACATGGACTACTTTCTTAGTTTCTTGAATTAGTGCGGAATTGTGGATGCCTTATGGCTTAGTTTCGGCCGCACTTCTTGTTGTCTTGATTTGGAGATAATAACCAAAGTTGAAATAGTCTCATCCTCATAATTATAGAGAAACTAATGACACATAAATATTATGCTTAAATTAATGGAGATTAATTTAGTGGCTAAACTTGATGCGTAACATGTTTATATTATGTGCTTATAAATGTGTTGTATGCTATATGTGATGAACCTTCAAAGAAAGTTTTAAGTCTTTTATTGCCATGCCATGATTAAAACACTTGTTAATACATAGATGAATTTAATCTAGACTCGCCCTAGCGAGATGCATTGACCTTATTTATGTATGAGCAAGATAGATAATGTGGGCACGCCCTAGCGAGGCACATTAACTATATGTTTAAAGTGGTTGGACTTAATTGGGCGTCAAAACAGTTTTGAGCCTAGGCAAAGATGAGATTTAAAATGCTTTTTGAAATAGGATTTCTTAAAGAATCTCATAAAAGGAACTAAGAGTCATATGAGATATGAATGACAAGAGTTGTCTACCTAATTAATTTGATTTTGTGTAATCCGCCTTAGCGGACATAAAATTAAATTAAAGCGGTATCTTAACTCATTTAAATTATATTATACATTGGATGTATAAGAAGGTTAAATAATTTAGTGGGAGTATTTTCGTTTGAAAAATACATTGTTTATTTCTTTAATGAAAATCGGTACTTATTAAATTTTGGAAATTTTGCATATTGTAGACAATGACTGCTAACACTCAATCAATTTCGTTCCGATCGATCCTTGAGAAGGATAAGCTCCAAGAGAATGGTACTAACTTTATGGATTGGATCCGTAGCCTAAGAATTGTTCTAAGGCAAGAAGATAAGTTGTACATTCTCGATGGGCCACTTCCTGCCGAACCAGAACCTACTGCCCCTAGGGCAGAAATAGACAGTTACAAGAAACATCGTAATGATTCTAGAGATGTAAGCTGTCTCATGCTTGCTACCATGTGCTCAAAACTCCAACAAAGTTTGGAACATTTGGAAGCCTATGAGATAGGCGTGGAGTTAAGAGTTATGTTTCAAGAGCAAGCTAGGCAAGAGAGGTACAAGACCATTGTTGCATTCACTACTTGCAAAATGAATGAAGTGCAACAAGTGAGTCCTCACTTTCTTAAAATGAAAGGTTATGTAGAGCACCTTGAGAAACTCGGCTATCCAATTCCATTGGAGCTAGCCACGGATCTCATTCTTAATTCATTACCTAAAAGTTATAATCAGTTCGTGATGAATTATAACATGCATGGAATGGATAAGAATCTCTCTGAGTTGCATAGGATGCTTAAAACTGCGGAGATGAAAATTGTGGAGAAAGGTTCTCCCGTGCTCTTGGTTCATGATGGGAAGAAGGCTGGTGCCAAAGGAAAGGGTAAGGCAAAAGTTGTCAAACCCAAGATAAGCAAGGCAAAGGTTGCCAAGGCTTCTGAGGCAAAACCTGATTCACAAAAGGATGCAATCTGTTTCCATTGTCAAGAAATTGGTCATTGGAAACGTAATTGCAAGGCTTTCTTGGAAGAGCAAAAGAAGAAGAAGAGCAGCAATGCTGCGTCGACTTCAGGTATCTATATGATAGATATTCTCCTTTCTACCACTGATTCTTGGGTATTGGATACCGGATGTGGTTCTCACATTTGTCTAAATGTGCAGGGACTAAAGAATAGGAGACTGCTTAAAGAAGGTGAAGTAGATCTACGCGTGGGGAATGGAGCAAGAGTTGCTGCATTAGCCGTAGGGACTTATGAAGTCACTTTACCTTCTGGATTAATTCTTGTTTTGAACAATTGTTATTATGTTCCGGATTTAAGCAGAAATATTATTTCAATTTCTTGTTTGGATAATGAAGGTTTTAAGTTTCTTATTGAGAATAAGAAATTTTCTATTTATTTAAATGATGTGCTTTATGGTATCGCTAATTCATTTAATGGCCTTTATATCTTGGATGTCAAGAATGAAAATAATGTCTATCATCTAAACAAGAAATCTAAACCTAATGATGTAAATCATACTTATTTGTGGCATTGCCGTCTTGGTCATATTAATGAGAAGCGTATCTCAAAACTCCATGGGGACGGACTTTTGGGTTCATGTGACTTAGAGTCATATGATACTTGTGAGTCGTATCTTCTTGGAAAAATGACTAAGACACCTTTTACCAAGTTGGGTGAAAGGGCAAGCGACTTATTGGGGTTGATACATTCCGATGTATGCGGACCATTAAGTAGCAATGCTAGGGGAGGATTTCAATACTTCATAACCTTCACTGATGATTATAGTAGATTTGGGTATGTTTACCTAATGAAACATAAAAGTGAAGCATTTGAGATATTTAGAATATTTCAAAATGAAGTAGAAAAACAACTTGGAAAAAGTATTAAAGCACTTCGATCAGATCGTGGTGGAGAATACTTAAGCTAAGAATTTGATGATCATCTAAAGAATTGTGGAATAGTTTCACAATTGACTCCACCCGGAACACCACAATGGAATGGTGTATCTGAGAGGAGAAATCGGACTTTGTTAGACATGGTTCGATCAATGATGAGTCAAGTTGATCTTCCAATATCCTTTTGGGGTTACGCCCTAGAAACCGCTGCTTTCACACTAAATCAAGTTCCAACTAAATCGGTTCCAAAGACTCCATATGAGATGTGGAGTGGAAAGAAACCTAGTTTGTCTTTCATGAGGATTTGGGGTTGCGAAGTTTATGTCAAGAGACTTATCTCTGACAAACTAGCACACAAATCTGATAAATGTATTTTCGTGGGATATCCTAAGGAAACTAAAGGATATTACTTTTACAACCGAGAGGACAACAAAGTGTTTGTTGCCCGAACTGGTGTTTTTCTAGAGGAACAGTTTCTCTCTAAAGAAATCAGTGGGAGTAAAATAAATCTTGAAGAAATTCGAGACCCAGAAAATAACATTGAACCAATAGTGGAACGGGAACAAGAACCACAAGGAGTTGTGGAACCTGTTCAAAGTACACAAGCAACTCGCAGATCTAGTAGGTTACGATCCGAGCCCGAGAGATATGGATTTCTCGTAACGGATAGTAATGAGGTAGAAATCATTGAGAATGATGAACCGTCAACCTACCAAGAGGCGATGTCTTCTCCTGATTCGGACAAGTGGCTTGGAGCCATGGAATCCGAATTGCAATCCATGCAAGACAATCAAGTTTGGAATTTGATTGATGCGCCCGAAGGTGTAAAAACCATAGGATGCAAATGGGTTTTCAAGAAGAAGACTGACATGGATGGGAAGGTGCATACTTACAAAGCTAGGCTTGTAGCGAAGGGTTATAGGCAAGTTCATGGTATTGACTATGATGAGACCTTTTCACCCTTAGCAATGATCAAGTCTATAAGAATTTTGCTTGCCATTGCCGCATATCATGACTATGAAATATGGCAGATGGACGTCAAAACCGCTTTCCTGAATGGAAAACTCCAAGTGGATGTGTATATGACACAACCAGAAGGTTTTGAACAAGATTCTAAGGCATGCAAATTGCAGAGATCCATCTATGGATTGAAGCAAGCTTCTAGGAGTTGGAATCTCCGTTTTGATGAATCGGTCAAAGAGTTTGGTTTCATCAAGAACGAAGATGAGCCTTGTGTATACAAGAAGATTAGTGGGAGCATAGTGCTATTCCTTATTTTATATGTGGATGACATATTGCTCATTGGAAACGACATTCCTACACTTCAGTATGTGAAGACTTGGTTAGGAAAGTGCTTCGCAATGAAAGATATGGGTGAAGCCGCATATATTCTTGGCATTAAGATCTATAGAGATAGATCAAGGAGGCTACTTGGTTTAAGCCAAAGTACATACATCGACAAGGTCATTAGAAGATTCCGTATGGAAAATTCTAAGAGAGGTACCTTGCCCGTGTTACATGGAGTTTCTCTAAGCAAGACTCAATGTCCTAAGACAAAAGATGAGCGTGAGAAAATGAATGATGTTCCATATGCTTCGGCAATTGGGTCCATCATGTATGCCATGATTTGTACTAGGCCGGATGTATCTTATGCTTTGAGCATGACAAGTAGATACCAATCCGACCCTGGCGAAAATCACTGGATAGCTGTAAAAGCGATTCTTAAGTACTTGAGAAGGACTAAAGACTCGTTTTTGGTCTATGGAGGAATGTAATATGATCTCGTTGTAAATGCTTACACGGATGCAAGCTTCCAAACTGACAAAGATGATAGCCGATCGCAATCGGGTTTTGTGTTTATGTTAAATGGTGGAGCTGTAAGCTGGAAGAGTTCCAAGCAAAGTACAACCGCTGATTCTACAACAGAAGCTGAGTATATTGCTGCATCGGATGCTGCAAAAGAAGCTGTTTGGATTAAGAAGTTCATAACTAAACTTGAAGTGGTTCCTAGTATTGCTAATCCAATAGACCTTTATTGCGATAATAATGGTGCTATTGCTCAAGCAAAGGAACCAAGAGCACATCAGAAATCCAAGCACATACTTAGGCGTTTTCATATCATTCGAGAGATCGTTGATAGGGGAGACGTAAATATATGCAGAGTACCTACTGATGACAATGTTGCGGACCCGCTAACAAAGGGACTTCCACAAGCTAAACATGATGGTCATGTTAGGTCCATGGGTATTTGATACATGGGAGATTGGGCCTAGGGCAAGTGGGAGATTGTTGGTAGTGGTGCCCTAGGCACGTTTAATAAACGTTGTAATTGTTATCATTTATTTCATATCAATAAAGAGATGTTTTGATTATTATTGTTGTTCGTATTTACTTATAATAATCCCCGTCCCTAGTACTTGTTAAGCACTAGTATAAAGGCTAAATGGTCATGGGATGATCATGTTAGATTTATGGGTACTTGTTTGGAACAAGGTACTGGACATGACCCGCTCTATGAGATTTATGTCATGGTCTATGTCGTACATATATCTCATATTAGTTATGTCATTTGAATCCTTAGACATGAAGTTATTATAGTCTTCCACTTGATGAACATTATATTTGACATATTCAAACGCTACTTTTAACCGAGTAGTTATAAAGGGTATGATTGGCATAATCGGAATCCCGTTGGGAAGAATAATAAGCTAAATGGATTTGTCCCTCTTCGGAGAGATGTCAAGCTTGGGCCACTCGTAGGAATGATGTTGATGAAATGTTCGGCCGGACTCAGATGAATTGATTGGATCAATGTCATTTGGATTATCAACATATTCGGAATCGAGAAAGTATTGAACAAAACAAGTTGACTGTTTGACCATGACTTGTGTTTAATGACATCGTGGACAAAGGGATTGTGACATATTCTAAAGGAATGCGAACTTGTATCTAGTTATACTATTTGGGTAGGTATGACGGTTTGCTAGAACCTAATCATATCTTATGGGATCATGTTTGAGCTCATTGCCAACTTAGTATAATCCTAGAGGGTCACACACAATAGAACGAATCTTTAAAGGGACTATATTGGAATTTTGGAAATTCTGGACATTCTGAGAAGTGTGCGACCGCACAGTATGGACTGGGCGGCCGCACAACTATCTCAGTTTTGTACCAGTTTTGCTTCAGATAGTTGTGCGACCGCACAGATGATTTTGGGCGGCCGCACAGTGCTGTCGGGTGGCAGATTCCTAATTTGATTTGGAAACGAATTTTGGAAGGATTTTGACACAAGTTTCCTATTTGGAATAGGTCATACTTGTGTATAAAAGACCAAATTCGGCCAGCACTCTATGCTAATGATTTTGTGAGTCTCAAAGAGTTTGAGAGAGGGTTTATTTTGTTCCAAGACATTCTTGGTTGAGGAACAAAATAATACACAAAATAAATTCCATATAGTTCTTTTGATTGTGAAAAAGTGTTTCACAATTTGGTCTAGCAACCAAGATCAAAGAAGCTCCTTTGATATTCGTTCGAAGTGTGGATACCGCTAGAGGGTGAAAATTATCATCTTCAAAGTTCGTGTTCAAGCTTTGTGATCGTGATTAAGTCTTCAAACCTCCACCAAAGACCAAGAGAATTTGATAGCCATCAAGGGTTAGTATATTCCTTTATTCTTATGTCGTATTTGATTTAATCATATGAACGGATCTATGGCTTTGGGTTTCAAAATTTTAAATGCTAAATTCCGCTGCGCATGTTACATCGAAACCCAACATTTTGGAAATTATGGGAATCTGGACAAGTGTGCGACCGCACAATATGGGTTGGGCAGCCGCACAGGTTGGGTCAAATAGTACCAGAAACCTTCCAGATAGATGTGCGGCCGCACAGGCGTTTTGGGCGGCCGCACACCATGTCGGGACTGGTTTCCTAATTTGATTTGGAAAAGAATTTTGGACGGGTTTAGACACAAGTTTCCTATTTGGAATAGGTCTAACTTGTATATAAACAGCCAAATTCGGGCCAGATCAATACCAATGCTTTTGAGAAAGTTTCCAAAGAGTTTGAGAGAGGTTATTTTGTTCTAAGACATCTTAGATTGAAGAACAAAATAATACACAAATAAAATTCCATATAGTTCATATTGATTGTGAAAACGTGTTTCACAATTTTTGGTCTAGCAACCAAGATCAATTGTTCTTGATATTCGTTCGTGGTGTGGATACCGCTAGAGGGTGAAGCTTATCATTTTCAAAGTTCATGTTCTTACTTTTGTGATCAAAGCTTCAAGTTCTCCACCAAGATCAAAGACCAAATTCAAAGTCATCAAGGGTTAGTTTTCTAGTATTCATATTGTTGTATTTGATTTGATCATATGAATGGATCTATGTGCTTTGGGTTTCATAAAATTTTAAATGCTAATTTCCGCTGCGCATGTTGCTACGAAACCCAACATCTGCCTCGCCAAGAGTCACGCTTCCTTGTGTAAGTCAACCCTCTCTATAGAGCCAAGTTGACCATGTCACGCCTTTGACCCCAAGAGTCACGCTTCCTTGTGTAAGTCAACCCTCTCCATAGATCCAAGTTGACCATGTCCCGCCTCTGACCCCAAGAGTCATGCTTCCTTGTGTAAGTCAACCCTCTCCATAGAGCCAAGTTGACCATGTCTCGCCTCTGACCCGAAGAGTCACGCTTCCTTGTGTAAGTCAACTCTCTCCATAGAGCCAAGTTGACTATGTCCCGGTAAGTCAACCCTCTCCATAGAGCCAAGTTGACCATGTCCCGGTAAGTCAACCCTCTCCATAGAGCCAAGTTGACCATGTCCCGCATCTGACCTCAAGAGTCACTCTTTCTTGTGTAAGTCAACCCTCTCCATAGAGCCAAGTTGACCATGTCCCGCCTCTGACCCCGAGAGTCACGCGTCCTTTTGAAAGTCAACCCTCTCCATAGAGCCAAGTTGACCATGTCCCACCTCTGAACTCGCCAAGAGTCATGCCTGTTCCCCTAGGAAAGGATGACAGATATCCGCCTAGCCCTTAGGTTTGGATAGCCTTAAAACTTCTCTCCTTTTCTGAAATACGTTAGGCTTGATTCCCCGCAAACAGGGATACGTAGGAATCCTATACCTCTAGGTCCAGCCACATAACCAAATCGGTCAAGCCGTCCTCCCATCAGATTGTGATGCTTATTTTTATCGACAACCCCGCTTTTCCAAAGCGACGTTGCCGAGGGGCTCTGTAAGTACGCCATCTGAAATTGACCAACTTAGAGGAACTCTTAGTAACCATTCAGGGATACACTGATAGGCTGGGACCTCACTAGGATAAACTGAAAATTCCAGGACTACTCTGGAATTAAAATTGGAAAAATCCAGAAGCTCGCCATGCTGAGCCGTACGGATGGTTTGGACACGGGAGGGGCCTAGCCGTACGACTGGTTTAGGCACCGTCAGTCCCTATAAATTGAGACCCTTGCTGATCATTATAGGGGGGAGAAAATCATTTTGTGAGGGCAAGCCCTGCCATATTGAGAGCAGATTAGGGTCACAAACATTCTTGAGTGAAAAGAGAGAAAGAAGATAGGCTTAGAACCAAAATTGGTGAGGCCTCCTTCTCCCCATCTTCTCTTCATCTCATACTCTATCTCATTTATGTTGTGTCTTTACTATTATTGCAAATATTATGAATTGGAACCAAGCCTTGGCTTGAATCATGGTGCCCTTCATGTTTTATGCATGAATGTGGGTTACAAACCAAGATGATCAAGGCTTGTTATTATTTCATGTCATTTACTTACAAGTCTTTACTTTAATGTCATTTACTTATAAGTCATTACTTTCATGTCATTTATTTACAAGTCTTTACATTTATGTTGTTTGATTTTGTGAGGATGATCAAGTTTTGATGGTAAAGTCCTAATCTTTACCATTTAAACTTGATCAAGCCACAATAATGTCCCTTTGATGGTAAAGTTTCAATCTTTATCCATCAAAGGTTGATTTATTGCTTCCCCAAGGCTTTCCTTTGGAAGAATCATCTATTTGGATGTTAAAGTTCCAATCTTTAACCATCCAAATGGTGATTTTGGCTCAAATGCCATGTTCATCACCTTTCTTAAACTTTCGCCAATGATTGGCTCGATCACACCCAAAACCTTGTGTTTTGGTATCTAATTAGTGATCAAAAGCATAGGGATGACCCAAATCAAAGTTTTATGTGAACAAACAAACTGGAATAATGAGAAAACAGACCAGTTTCAGCAGAATGCTCTGTTTCTGCCTGGAACTGGACTGATTTCCTGGCAATCTATAAAATCCCAGGGACGGCGGCCAGAGGGGCAATTTTCAGTCTTTTCCCCCCTTTCTGATGAAATGTTTACAAAATAACCCTTTTGGTTAAGTTTTTAACGGATTTTGTTAAGGGTCAGTCTCTCCCTCTTTCAAACACACACACACACACACACACACACATGCACAATTTTTAACAAACTTAGGGAGACTCGGTGTTCCGAGGCATTTTGGGTGAACTACCGGTTGAGTTCTTCTCAAAGTGTAACCTGACCTCCGAACTCGCAATCTCAAACCTTTTTTCGTTAAGTTTGGGTTTATAATTAAACTAACATGGCGCCTCCATTTTCCGTTAAACATTGAAAGTGCCGTGTTTGATTCTCGAGGGAACTATTCGTTTTTCTCGCGGGTATCTTACAGAGATCCTAACCAATGTTGAAGGAACAGACTCAGGAAGCGATCTTTGGTTAAAGTTGGAAGATATGTACATGACACGTGTTGGTAGTGGTGCCGTAGGCACGTTTAATAAACGTTGTAATTGTTATCATTTATTTCATATCAATAAAGAGATGTTTTGATTATTATTGTTGTTCATGTTTACTTATAATAATCTCCGTCCCTAGTACTTGTTAAGCACTAGTATAAAGGCTAAATGATCATGGGATGATCATGTTAGATTTATGGGTACTTGTTTGGAACAAGGTACTGGACATGACCCGCTGTATGAGATTTATGTCATGGTCTATGTCGTACATATATCACATATTAGTTATGTCACCTGAATCCTCAGACATGAAGTTATTATAGTCTTCCACTTGATGAACGTTATATTTGACATATTCAAACGCTACCTTTAAACGGGTAGTTATAAAGGGTATGATTGGCATAATCGGATTCACGTAGGGAAGAGTAATAAGCTGAATGGATTTGTCCCTCTTCGGAGAGATGTCAGGCTTTAGCCTCTCGTAGGAATGATGTTGATGAAAATGTTCGGCCGGACTCAAATGAATTGATTAGATCAATGTCATTTGGATTAACAACATATTCGGAATCGAGAAAGTATTGAACAAAACCAAGTTGACTTGTTGACCATGACTTGTGTTCAATAACATCGTGGACAAAGGGATTATGACATGTTCTAAAGGAATGCGAACTTGTATCTAGTTATACTATTTGGGTAGGTATGACGGTTTGCTAGAACCTAATCATATCTTATGGTTTCATGTTTGAACCCATTGCCAACTTAGTGTAATCCTGGAGGGTCACACACAATAGAACGAATCTTAAATAAAGACTATATTGAAATTTTCGAAACTTTGGGAAATCTGGACAAGTGTGCGACCGCACAGGATGGCTTGGGCGGCCGCACAGCTTGGGTCAAACCTTTGTTTAAGTATCATTTTGGGAATGTGGTCCATCTTTGATGTGCTGTTTGGATTGGTTTACCTTTGTGGTAATTTATTTGGAATGGTTCCCTACTTTGGAACCCTAAATTGTTTAATTAAGCTAGTATTTATTACTTAGCATTTATTTAGAAGCCCAGCTGGCATATTTGTTGTTTCGGGCGATGCGAAGTATTATAATGGCACGGCCAAGTCCATTATGATGTTGACCATTGTTTTGCCCCATTATTACCCTCCTCCAGATTGGCCTTGGATGTGAGAAGAGCTAGCTCCTTTGTGTGCATTTTAGCTTTACTTGGAGCATGACTTTGTGGCATGTCTCCCGTCCCTTGTGACACTTCATTTGGTTATTGGTTCCGGTACCGGGGATTTCTCTTCAGCTTTAATGCTATTATGAAGATGTTGATGGTTGATTATTGAAGCTGCGTAACGACCTTTATTTGGTTCATCGGTTTGGAAAACCTTGGCTATATCCTTTGTTATGTGTTTATTTCCGTTGTATCTGTTATGTGATAAATGCTATGTGTTAGCTATGATTTATTATTGTATATTGCATCATAGCATGTCATGTAGTTGCATTAGTAACTTATTGAGATTTATCTCACCCCCTTTCTTTTATCTTTGTTTTTCCTTAACCCCCCCCAGGTGCTAAGGATTAGTCTCGCTGATCACGAGAAAGAGGACGTCGAGTGTGGATACATTCTTTTGGGGAAAGTTGTTATAGGTTGGTTTACATTATATAAATGTGTAACCTTTTGGGATAGTTGTACCAAACAATGACGTCATTAAGAATTGTACATTTATATTCTTTTGGGCATAAACTTGTAGAAGTTTATGATAGTTGTATTTGGTTATTATCAAACTTGGATTTGTAAAACTTTGGATCACCACCTTTTGGTATCAAATGAAATTTTTAACTTCGGTATTTCTCAGTTTCGGTTTTAAGTCGACGTCCAGATCGCGGTCTCGGGCCCGCGGGGTTCGGGGTCGCGACATCCAAGCTACTAGGGTACCTTGGTTTTGATATCTAGAAGTATTAACCTTGGGGTTGTTGATTTGAATGTGAGAATGGTAGTTTTTGTGACCATTTCCGAGTTGAAGAACCCAGGAAGGAATTCTGGGTTTGCTGTTCTTCCTTGGAGGCGCGCGCATCCCCTGCGCATGAGGCGCGCGCACCCTCCTCTCCCCCTTTCTGGTAAAACCTTCTGATGGATGGAGACGCACGCCCCCTCCCTTAGGAGGCGTGCGCACCCTCTCCCCTGTTGTGAAATTAATTTCCCTTTTTGTCCAATCTTTCGAGAGTCATATCTCCCTCATCCGAACTCCATTTTAGGTGTATAAATTACCGTTTTAAAGCTCTCCTTGAGCTCTTCGAGATGAGTGAGTAGTTTTGGTTGTGTTCTTGAGTTAACTGGATCCTTTGTGATTGAACGTGATATGGGAATTGTGTTATCATGGTTTAGTTTATTGGAACACCTTACTGGTGTGTTGTTGGTTCATTTCCTCTTGTTGGTGATCACTTTGTATGGTTCCCTACTTTGGAACCCTAAGTTGTTTAATTAAGCTAGTATTTATTACTTAGCGTCTATTTGAAAGTCCACCTGGTATTTGTGGTTGTGTCGGGCGATGTGAGATATTGTGATGGCACCGGCCAAGTCCATTATGGTGTCGACCATTGTTTTGCCCTTATTTTCACCTTCCAGATCGGCCTTGGTTGAGACGTTTGGAGCATGACTTTGTGGCATGGCTCCCGCCCTTTGTGGCACATTACTTTATTATTGGTTCTGGTACCGGGGGTTTCTCTTCAGCTTTCATGCTATTATGAAGATGTTGATTTGGTTGATTGTTGAAGCTGCGCAGCGACCTTTATTTGGTTATATCAGTTTAGGAAAACCTTGGCTATATCCTTTGTTATGTGTTTATTTCCGCTGCTATCTGATATATGATAATTGCTATGTGTTATGTGATTTATTATTGTATATTGCATCATAGTATGTCATGTAGTTGCATTAGTAACTTATTGAGATTTATCTCACCCCCTTTTCTTTTGTCTTTGTTTTTCCTTAACCTCACCCGCCCCCAGGTGGAAAGGATTAGACTCGCTGATCACGAGACAGGACGTCGAGTGGGTTCGAGCTTTTGGGGAAGGTTGATTTTGGTGGGTTTACATTATATAAATGTGTAACCCTTTTGGGATATTTGTACCAAACATTGACGTCATTAGGATTGTATATTTTATAACTTTGGCGTATAAGCTTATGGAGTTTATACTAGTTTTATTTTGTTGTTGTTAAATTGTTTTCCAAAACCTGGTGTTATTCTCTTTTGGTATAAAAGGAAATTTTTATCTCCAATATTTTAGAGTTTATTGTTCAAGTCGACGTCCAGCTCGCGGTCTCGGGCCCGCGGGGTTCGGGGTCGCGACAGTTGGTATCAGAGCTATGGTTTAGCTCTAAGTATAAGTCTAGGTGGACTAGTATGACCTAGGAGGGTAGTTGTGCTCGGAGTGAGTAATGGTTGATGTTTTATGTAGGTAATTGTTTCCAATGGCTAGAAGAAGAACAGGTGAAGGTTCTAGTGGGGCTCAGAATCAGAATGATCTTCGGGAAGAGAACCGTGCCATGTTCCAAGGAATGTTTGAGGCGGCCATGAAGGCTATTCATGACCAAGGGCCAAGAGAGGAGCATGTGCCACCTCCACGTTACGGGTTGGAGCAGATTCTGAAATTAAAACCAAGATAGTTTGATGGTGAGCCCGATGTGAAGAAGGACGAATTATGGATCGAGTCAATGGAGAAAATCTATGATGTGTTTGGATGCACGGATGAGGATAGGGTCCGGTTTGCGGCTTATAAACTTGTGGGTGCCGCCGAGCATTGGTGGAAAGGGGTTAAAGCGAGTTGGGATGACACTCACACCGTCTATGCATGGGAATTGTTTGTGCGGAAGTTCAAAGAGAATTTCATTCCGGTAGTGGATCAGAACCGAAAGGAGATCGATCTACTCAACTTGGAGCAAGGTTCGTTGTCTATAGCTCAATACTCGGCTAAATTCACAGAATTAGCCCGGTATTGTGACTATCTTGTGATAACTGAGGAGCAGAAAGCTATGAGATTCATCCGGGGCTTGAAGACTTCTATCCGGACTCAACTTATAGCCCAGAGGATTGTGACATTCCAGGATGCGGTAGACCGTGCATACTTGATCGAGCAAGATATAGAGGAGCATAAGAAGAAGGTCGAGGTGACTAACACTAGCAAGCAGATCAAGCCACAATCCCGTTCAGATAACCGAGGTAATTTTGGGGAACAATCTCAGTCCCGAGGGCAACCAATCCCAAGGAACCCGGGCACTACTTCCGGGAACCAAGGGAACCAAAACAGGAGACTTTGTTCGTATTGTCAAAGGGAAGGTCATTCAGAGGACCGTTGTTGGAAGAAACAGGGCAAGTGCACCAATTGTGGTCAAATGGGGCATTATGTGAGGGATTGTCCGAGGAATAGAATTCAACCGTCTGGGTTAGGAGATGGGGCTCCACAGGGTCAGAAAAGGGATGCTACGGGAAAGGCCAAAGTCCAAGGAAAAGTGTTTGCAATGAATCAGCATCAGGCAGATGATCCCTCAGTGATTGGAGGTATTGTTTCTATATCTTCTGTGAGCGCGCGTACGTTAGTAGATCCAGGATCATCTCATTCTTACATTTCTGTGCAATTTGCTTCCTTGCTAAATGATGCATCTGAGTCATTGCCTTATGTGTTAGAAGTGTCTACTCCGATGGGAGAGTGTCCGGTGACTGATAAAGTCTTTCGTGCTTGTGATGTTATTATTTGTGGTCGTGTCTTATGTGCGGACTTGGTAGTCCTTCCCATTCAAGACTTTGATGTTATTTTGGGTATGGATTGGTTGAGCAATTTTCATGCCCCTGTTGATTGTCGTAGGAAAGTTGTTACTTTTTCTATTCCCAATGTGCCTAAATTTGTTTTTGAGGCTAGCCCTTTGAGTAGAAAAGTTCGTTTAATTTCTTATGTTAAAGCGAGAAAATTATTGCATCATGGTTGTGAGGGGTACTTGGCTAGTGTGCTTGATACTAGGAAAGAATCCCCTAGTTTGGAGAGTGTTCGGGTAGTTAGAGAATTTCCCAATGTTTTCTCTTCTGAGTATGATATGCCTCCCGATCGTGAGATAGAATTTTGCATAGATCTTTTACCGGGTACGGCTCAGATTTTGAAAGCACCGTATAGGTTGGCTCCCACAGAGTTGAAGGAGTTAAAGGTTCAGCTGCAAGAGTTGCTTGATCGAGGGTTTATCCGCCCGAGTGTTTCCCCGTGGGGAGCACCGGTTTTATTTGTGCGAAAGAAAGATGGTTCTTTGAGATTGTGTATCGATTACCGAAAGTTGAATCAGGTTACAGTGAAGAACAAGTATCCTCTACCTCACATTGATGATTTATTTGATCAGCTTCAGGGGTCCGTCGTGTTTTCCAAGCTTGATTTGAGGAGTGGGTACCATCAGTTGAAGATTCGATCGGAAGATATTCCGAAGACTGCCTTTCGCACTCGGTATGGTCATTATGAGTTCTTGGTTATGCCGTTTGGGTTGACCAACGCACCTGCAGTGTTTATGGATTTGATGAACCGGGTTTTCCATCCTTATCTTGATTCGTTCGTGGTGGTTTTCATCGACGACATACTCGTCTACTCTAAATCTAGAGAGGAGCACGAGCAACATTTGAGAACAGTGTTATCCGTTCTTGCGAGGGAACAATTGTTTGCGAAGTTTAGTAAATGCGAATTTTGGCTCGAGAAAGTGTCATTTCTGGGCCATGTGATTTCTAAAGACGGGATTTCTGTGGATCCTTCAAAGATTGAAGCTATAGTGGATTGGAAGAGACCCGAGTCAGTGACCGAGATTCGTAGCTTTCTGGGTTTGGCCGGGTATTACCGAAGATTTATTGAAGGGTTTTCGAGGATTGCTACTCTAATGACTCAGTTGACCCGGAAGAATGTCCCGTTTGAGTGGACCGAGAAATGTGACAAGAGTTTCGAGGAATTGAAGAAGAGGTTGACTACCGCACCGATCTTGACCTTGCCTAATGGGAATGATAATTTAGTAATTTATAGTGATGCTTCGAAAGAGGGTTTGGTTGTGTTTTGATGCAGAACAGGAAGGTGATTGCCTATGCTTCGAGGAAGTTGACCCCTAGTGAACAGAATTACCCGACTCATGATATGGAGTTGGCGGCGATAGTCTTTGCGTTGCACAAATGGAAGCACTACCTTTATGGGGCGAAGTTTGAAATTTTTACCGATCACAAGAGTTTGAAATACCTTTTCTCGTAGAAAGAGTTGAACAATAGGCAACGCCGATGGATGGAATTGTTGAAGGATTATGATTGTACGATTTCCTATCACCCGGGAAAGGCGAATGTGGTCGCCGATGCGATTAGTAGGAAGTCTTATGTGGCTTCGATGATGGTCTGTGAATAGAAAATGCTTGAGGATGTTCGAGATTGGTGTCCTCGTGAATCGAGACATGGGGATATTTTTGCGAATATTAGGGTATCTCCGACCCTAATTCAGAGGATAAAAGAAGCTCAAAAAGAAGATCCCGAGTTGGTGAAGATAATGGGTAAATTGAAGGAAAAGAACTTCGAGGATTTTTCTATGAGTCCGGTTGGGGTGTTGACTTTCCATGGCTGTTTGTGCGTACCCGATGTTGGTGGAATAAAGAGGCAAGTTTTAGATGAGGGTCACAAATCGAGATATACTATTCATCCGGGTAGTACGAAGATGTACCAGAATCTGAAGCAACATTTTTGGTGGAATAATATGAAAAGGGAAATAGCGGAGTATGTTTCGAAGTGTCTAACTTGTCAGCAGGTCAAAGCCGAGCATCAGAGACCCGCGGGACTACTTCAGCCGTTAGAGATTCCCGAGCGGAAATGGGAGCATGTGACCATGGATTTCGTTACGGGACTACCTCGTACCCGTAGGAAGTATGACAGTGTTTGGGTAATAGTGGATAGATTGACCAAGAGTGCCCATTTCTTGCCTATTGACATCAGATATTCGATGGAGAAGCTTGAGACCCTTTATATTGATGAGATTGTGAGATTTCATGGTGTTCCGGTTAGTATTGTGTCGGACAGAGACCCCAGGTTTACATCCCGATTTTGGCAGTCGTTACAGAAGGCTTTGGGTACCGACTTGAGGTTTAGCACAACATTTCATCCTCAGACTGACGGTCAGTCTAAGAGGACCATTCAGATTCTCGAGGATATGTTACGGGCTTGCACAGTTGACTTTCCGGATTCGTGGGATTCACACCTACCGCTTGCAGAGTTTGCCTACAATAATAGCTATCAGTCGAGCATTGGTATGGCACCGTATGAGGCTTTGTATGGGAGGAAATGTAGATCACCTATTTGTTGGGATGAGGTCGGTGAAGCGAAGATCGTGGGTATTGATTTGCTTCAGGATTCAGTTGAGAAAGTTAGAGTTATCCGGGATCGATTGAGAACAGCCCAGAGTCGACATAAGAGCTATGCAGATAATCGAAGGCGAGATATTAGTTTTCAGACAGGTGACTCCGTGTTCTTAAAGGTGTCTCCGAAGGTGGGTATTCGAAGGTTTGGGAAGAAAGGCAAATTGGCTCCGAGGTTTATAGGTCCATTCGAGATTTTGGGGAAAGTGGGACTTCTTGCGTATCGACTTGCGTTACCGCCATCTTTAGACCGGTTGCATAACGTCTTTCACGTTTCTATGCTTCGGAAGTACGTTCATGATCCTTCTCACGTGTTACCGAGGATACCGGAGGATATTGAGCCCGATATGACTTATGAGGAACGACCGGTTCGGATTTTAGATTCTAAAGTCCAAGAGTTGAGGAGCAAAAGCATTCTGTTGGTTAGAATTCTTTGGAGGAATCATAATGTTGAGGAATCGACTTGGGAGCTTCGTGAGGAGATAGAGAGGAAATTTCCGTGGCTTTTTAATTCGGGTAAGTCTCGTTAAAATTCGGGTCGAATTTTCTTTAAGGGGGAGTGAATGTCACGACCCGAAAACTAGGCTCTATTTTATTAGTAATAAATAATTATTATTTAATTATTTGCTTATTTATTTATTTAAATTATTATTTATTTAAATATTTATGTGTGCATTTTATGTTTCATAATAATTATGCCTATCATTTTATTTGAGTCATTTGGGTTAGTGTAGTATTGTTGGGTCTTATTTGTTAGTAGGGAGTGTAAGTATTGTGTTAGTAGATGGGGAAGGGGTCTAAGTGTAAGTTTTTGAAATAATTCTCCCTACTCCCTCTCTTCTCCCTCACCTCCCTACTCTTTCACCCTCATCACACTCCATCTTTCCCAGCTCATTTCTCTCTCTTCCTAGCTCAAGAAAGGGTAAGTTTCTCTCTCCCTTCTCTCTTTATTTTCTTCATCTTCCTCTTGTTATTTCTCATTTCTTAAAACTTGAATCTTGTTTAGATCGTCGAGAGGATCGTAGGAAGCCAAGAAATTTCGAGTTCCGTCACCTTTGAGAAAATCCGGGTAAGTTACTTTTCCCCCATTTTCATGCTAGAAATGTTCATCAATGGTTGTATGATGTTATTGTTGTTGTTTATTGCAATATTGGATGATTTTTGAGTTGTTTCAATTTGTTTGATAAATTTTGTGAGAAATTGATGTTGGGTTGAAATCTCTTGGATTGGATGTTCTAAATAATGTCTTATGAGCCATTTTAAGTTTCCAAGCTACTAGGGTACCTTGGTTTTGATATCTAGAAGTATTAACCTTGGGGTTGTTGATTTGAATGTGAGAATGGTAGTTTTTGTGACCATTTCCGAGTTGAAGAACCCAGGAAGGAATTCTGGGTTTGCTGTTCTTCCTTGGAGGCGCGCGCATCCCCTGCGCATGAGGTGCGCGCACCCTCCTCTCCCCCTTTCTGGTAAAACCTTCTGATGGATGGAGGCGCACGCACCCTCCCTTAGGAGGCGCGCGCACCCTCTCCTCCTCCAAACTTGTTTCTTCTTCTGATCAAAGGAGGCGCGCGCACCCTCCCATAGGAGGCGCGCGCACCCTCTCCCCTGTTGTGAAATTTATTTCCTTTTTTGTCCAATCTTTCGAGAGCCATATCTCCCTCATCCGGACTCCATTTTAGGTGTATAAATTACCATTTTAAATCTCTCCTTGAACTCTTCGAGATGAGTGAGTAGTTTTGGTTGTGTTCTTGAGTTAACTGGATCCTTTGTGATTGAACGTGATATGGGAATTGTGTTATCATGGTTGAGTTTATTGGAACACCTTACTGGTGTGTTGTTGGTTCATTTCATCTTGTTGGTGATCACTTTGTATGGTTCCCTACTTTGGAACCCTAAGTTGTTTAATTAAGCTAGTATTTATTACTTAGCGTCTATTTGAAAGTCGAGCTGGTATTTGTGGTTGTGTCGGGCGATGTGAGATATTGTGATGGCACCGGCCAAGTCCATTATGGTGTCGACCATTGTTTTGCCCTTATTTTCCTCTTCCAGATCGGCCTTGGTTGAGACGTTTGGAGCATGACTTTGTGGCATGGCTCCCGCCCTTTGTGGCACATTACTTTATTATTGGTTCCGGTACCGGGGGTTTCTCTTCAGCTTTCATGCTATTATGAAGATGTTGATTTGGTTGATTGTTGAAGCTGCGCAGCGACCTTTATTTGGTTATATCAGTTTGGGAAAACCTTGGCTATATCCTTTGTTATGTGTTTATTTCTGCTGCTATCTGATATATGATAATTGCTATGTATTATGTGATTTATTATTGTATATTGCATCATAGTATGTCATGTAGTTGCATTAGTAACTTATTGAGATTTATCTCACCCCCTTTTCTTTTGTCTTTGTTTTTCCTTAACCCCCCCCCCCCCCAGGTGGAAAGGATTAGACTCGCTGATCATGAGACAGGACGACGAGTGGGTTCGAGCTTTTGGGGCAGGTTGATTTTGGTGGGTTTACATTATATAAATGTGTAACCCTTTTGGGATATTTGTACCAAACATTGACGTCATTAGGATTGTATATTTTATAACTTTGGCGTATAAGCTTATGGAGTTTCTACTAGTTTTATTTTGTTGTTGTTAAATTGTTTTCCAAAACCTGGTGTTATTCACTTTTGGTATAAAAGGAAATTTTTATCTCCATTATTTTAGAGTTTATTGTTCAAGTCGACGTCCAGCTCGCGGTCTCGGGCCCGCGGGGTTCGGGGTCGCGACAAGGATAAGCTCCAAGAGAATGGACTAACTTTATGGATTGGATCCGTAGCCTAAGAATTGTTCTAAGGCAAGAAGATAAGTTATACATTCTCGATGGGCCACTTCCTGCTGAACCAGAACCTACTGCCCCTAGGGCAGAAAGAGACAGTTACAAGAAACATCGTAATGATTCTAGAGATGTAAGCTGTCTTATGTTTGCTACCATGTGCTCAAAACTCCAACAAAGTTTGGAACATTTGGAAGCTTATGAGATAGGTGTGGAGTTAAGAGCTATGTTTTAAGAGCAAGCTAGGCAAGAGAGGTACAAGACCATTGTTGCATTCACTACTTGCAAAATGAATGAAGGGCAACAAGTGAGTCCTCACATGCTAAAAATGAAAGGTTATATAGAGCATCTTGAGAAACTTGGCTATCCAATCCCATTGGAGCTAGCCACGGATCTCATTCTTAATTCATTTCCTAAGAGTTATAATCAGTTTGTGATGAATTATAACATGCATGGAATGGATAAGAATCTCTCCGAGTTGCATGGGATGCTTAAAACTGCGGAGATGAAGATTGCGGAGAAAGGTTCTCCCGTGCTCTTGGTTCATGATGGGAAGAAGGCTAGTACCAAAGAAAAGCGTAAGAAAGTTGTCAAACCCAAGATAAGCAAGGCAAAGGTTGCCAAGGCTTCTGAGGCAAAACCCGATTCACAAAAGGATGCAATCTGTTTCCATTGTCAAGAATTGGTCATTGGAAACGTAATTGCAAGGCTTTATTGGAAGAGCAAAAGAAGAAGAAGAGCAGCAAGGCTGCGTCGACTTCAGGGTCTAAAGAATAGGAGACTACTTAAAGAGGGTGAAGTAGACCTACGCGTGGGGAATGGAGCAAGAGTTGCTGCATTAGCCGTAGGGACTTATGAAGTCACTTTACCTTCCGGTTTAATACTTGTTTTGAACAATTGCTATTATGTACCGGATTTAAGTAGAAATATTATTTCAATTTCTTGTTTGGATAATGAAGGTTTTAAGTTTCTTATTGAGAATAAGAAATTTTCCATTTATTTAAATGATGTGCTTTATGGTATTGCTAATTCATTTAATGGCCTTTATGTCTTGGATGTCAAGAATGAAAGTAATGAAAATGTCTATCATATAAATAAGAAATCTAAACCTAATGATGTAAATCATTCTTACTTGTGGCATTGCCGTCTTGGTCATATTAATGAGAAGCGTATCTCAAAACTCCATGGGGACGGTCTCTTAGGTTCATGTGATCTTGGGTCAAATGACACTTGTGAGTCGTGTCTTTTTGGAAAAATGACTAAGACACCTTTTACCAAGCTAGGTGAAAGGGCAAGCGACTTATTGGGGTTGATACATTCCGATGTATGCAGACCATTAAGTAGCAATGCTAGGGGAGGATTTCAATACTTCATAACCTTCACAGATGATTATAGTAGATTTGGGTATGTTTACCTAATGAAACATAAAAGTGAAGCATTTGAGATATTTAGAATATTTCAAAATGAGGTAGAAAAACAACTTGGCAAAAGTATTAAGGCACTTCGATCAGATCGAGGTGGAGAATACTTGAGTCATGAATTTGATGATCATCTAAAGAATTGTGGAATAGTTTTACAATTGACTCCACCTGGAACACCACAATGGAATGATGTGTCCGAGAGGAGAAATCAAACTTTGTTAGACATGGTTCGATCAATGATGAGTCAAGTTGATCTTCCAATATCCTTTTGGGGTTACGCTCTAGAAACCGCTGCTTTAACACTAAATCAAGTTCCAACTAAATCGGTTCCAAAGACTCTATATGAGATGTGGAGCGGAAAGAAACCTAGTTTGTCTTTCATGAGGATTTGGGGTTGCGAAGCTTTTGTCAAAAGACTTGTCTCCGACAAACTAGCACACAAATCTGATAAATGTATTTTCGTGGGATATCCTAAGGAAACTAACGGATATTACTTTTACAACCGAGAGGACAACAAAGTGTTTGTTGCCCGAATTGGTGTCTTTCTAGAGAAAGAGTTTCTCTCCAAAGAAATCAATGGGAGTAAAATAAATCTTGAAGAGATTCGAGACCCAGAAAATGACATTGAACCAATAGTGGAACAAGAACAAGAACCACAAGGAATTGTGGAACCTGTTCAAAATACACAAGCAACTCGCAGATCTAGTAGGTTACGATCCGAGCCCGAGAGATATGGATTTCTCGTAACGGATAGTAATGAGGTGGAAATCATTGAGAATGATGAACCGTCAACCTACCAAGAGGCGATGTCTTCTCCTGGTTCGGATAAGTGGCTTGGAGCCATGGAATCTGAATTGCAATCCATGCAAGACAATCAAGTTTGGAATTTGATTGATGCGCCCGAAGGTATAAAAACCATAGGATGCAAATGGGTCTTCAAGAAGAAGACTGACATGGATGGGAAGGAACATACTTACAAAGCTAGGCTTGTAGCGAAGGGTTATAGGCAAGTTCATGGTATTGACTATGATGAAACCTTTTCACCCGTAGCAATGATCAAGTTTATAAGAATTTTGCTTGCCATTGCCACATATTATGACTATGAAATATGGAAAATGGACGTCAAAACCGCTTTCCTAAATGGAAAAATACAAGAGGATGTGTATATGACACAACCGGAAGGTTTTGAACAAGATTCTAAGGTATGCAAATTGCAGAGATCCATCTATGGATTGAAGCAAGCTTCAAGGAGTTGGAATCTTCGTTTTGATGAATCCGTCAAAGAGTTTGGTTTCATCAAGAACGAAGATGAACCTTGTGTATACAAGAAGATTAGTGGGAGCATAGTGCTATTCCTGATTTTATACGTGGATGACATATTACGCATTGGAAACGATATTCCTACACTTCAGTACGTGAAGACTTGGTTAGGAAAATGCTTCGCAATGAAAGATATGGGTGAAGCCGCATATATACTTGGCATTAAGATCTATAGAGATAGATCAAGGAGGCTACTTGGTTTAAGCCAAAGTACATACATTGACAAGGTCATTAGAAGATTCCGTATGGAAAATTCTAAAAGAGGAACCTTACCAGTGTTACATGGAATTTCTCTAAGTAAGACTCAATGTCCCAAGACAAAAGATGAGCGTGAGAGAATGAATGATATTCCATATGCTTCGGCAATTGGGTCCATCATGTATGCCATGATTTGTACTAGGCCGGATGTATCTTATGCTTTAAGCATGACAAGTAGATACCAATCCGACCCCGGTAGTGGTGCCCTAGGCACGTTTAATAAACGTTGTAATTGTTATCATTTATTTCATATCAATAAAGAGATGTTTTGATTATTATTGTTGTTCATGTTTACTTATAATAATCTCCGTCCCTAGTACTTGTTAAGCACTAGTATAAAGGCTAAATGATCATGGGATGACCATGTTAGATTTGTGGGTACTTGTTTGGAACAAGGTACTGGACATGACCCGCTGTATGAGATTTATGTCATGGTCTATGTCGTACATATATCTCATATTAGTTATGTCACCTGAATCCTCAGACATGAAGTTATTATAGTCTTCCACTTGATGAACGTTATGTTTGACATATTCAAACGCTACCTTTAAATGGGTAGTTATAAAGGGTATGATTGGCATAATCGGATTCACGTAGGGAAGAGTAATAAGCTGAAAGGATTTGTCCCTCTTCGGAGAGATGTCAAGCTTTGGCCTCTCGTAGGAATGATGTTTATGAAAATGTTCGGTCGGACTCAAATGAATTGATTAGATCAATGTCATTTGGATTATCAACATATTCGGAATCGAGAAAGTATTGAACAAAACCAATTTGACTTGTTGACCATGACTTGTGTTCAATGACATCGTGGACAAAGGGATTATGACATGTTCTAAGGGAATGCGAACTTGTATCTAGTTATACTATTTGGGTAGGTATGACGGTTTGCTAGAACCTAATCATATCTTATGGTTTCATGTTTGAACCCATTGCCAACTTAGTGTAATCCTGGAGGGTCACACATAATAGAACGAATCTTAAATAAAGACTATATTGGAATTTTGGAAACTTTGGGAAATCTGGACAAGTGTGCGACCGCACAGGATGGCTTGGGCGGCCGCACAGCTTGGGTCAAATAGTACCAGAAACCTTCCAGATAGATGTGCAGCCGCACAGGTGTTTTGGGCGGCTGCACACCATGTCGGAACTGGTTTCCTAATTTGATTTGGAAAGGAATTTGAACGGGTTTAGACACAAGTTTCGTATTTGGAATAGGTCTAACTTGTATATAAACAGCCAAATTCGGGCCAGAACATATGATATCTTTTCTGCAAGTCTCCAAAGAGTTTGAGAGAGTTTTATTTTGTTCTAAGATATCTTAGATTGAAGAACAAAATAATACACAAACAAAATTCCATATAGTTCATATTGATTGTGAAAACGTGTTTCACAATTTTGGTCTAGCAACCAAGATCAAGTGTTCTTGATATTCGTTCGTGGTGTGGATACCGCTAGAGGGTGAAGCTTATCATCTTCAAAGTTCGTGTTCTTACTTTTGTGATCAAAGCTTCAAGTTCTCCACCATGATCAAAGACAAAACTCAAAGTCATCAAGGGTTAGTTTTTCTAGTATTCATATTATTGTATTTTATTTAATCATATGAATGGATCTATGGGCTTTGGGTTTTTATAAAATTTTGAATGCTATAACGTGTTTCACAATTTTGGTCTAGCAACCAAGATCAAGTGTTCTTGATATTCGTTCATGGTGTGGATACCGCTAGAGGGTGAAGCTTATCATCTTCAAAGTTCGTGTTCTTACTTTTGTGATCAAAGCTTCAAGTTCTCCACCAAGATCAAAGACAAAACTCAAAGTCATCAAGGGTTAGTTTTTCTAGTATTAATATTGTTGTATTTGATTTAATCATATGAATGGATCTATGGGCTATGGGTTTTCATAAAATTTTGAAAGTGCCGTGTTTGATTCTCGAGGGAACTATTCGTTTTTCTTGCGGGTATCTTACAGAGATCCTAACCAATGTTGCAGGAACAGACTTAAGAAGCGATCTTCGGTTAAAGTTGGAAGATATGTACATGACACGTTCATTGACCAACAAGTTATACCTGAAAAAGAAGCTATATGATTGTCGTATGACTGAAGGTACGCTCATAAATGATCATCTTGACAGATTTACTTCTGCATTACTTGAACTGCGTAATATAGGAGTAGTTGTTGATGACGAGGATGCAGCCTTGCAGCTTTTAGTATCTTTACCTATGTCTTATGAACATTATGTCGATTCGTGCATAAAACGTAAAGATGGGATCTCTCTAGAGGAAGTGAAAACTTCTCTCAAAACAAGGGAATTGCACCGAAAGGCTAGTGGGAATGAGTCAGGTAGTGAAAACTTCTCTCAATACGCGGGGCTCCTTGTATTTCGTCCAAGGAAAGACGCTTGCAGAGTCGACTATGGCTGCATCAGAAAAGGTGAACGAGGGAGATATATCTAAACTGTGGCACATCAGGCTCGATCACATAAGCATTCAAGAGATGCATGAGTTTACTAACAGAGATCTTCTTTATGGTCATAAGATCAAGGATCTTAAAGGCGTTCTGGATTACATCCACTCAGAGAGTTGGGGACCTTCACGTCAGGAATTTCTAAGGGGGCACAGATATGTCTTGTCTATGGTTGATGATTATTCAAGGAGGCCTTGGGTGGTTATCATGGAGCTCAAGAATGGGATCTTAAGGAATTTCAAGGACTGGAAGACGGTAGTGGAGAACCAGATAGAGAAGAAGATCAAGAAGCTCCGGACAGATAATAGTTTGGAGTTCTGCAGTACTGAGTTCGATTCGTTTTGCAGAGAGGTGGAGATTTCTAGACATCTCACCAGCAGAGGCACGCCACAGCAGAATGGTGTAGCAGAACGGATGAATCAGACATGGCTTGTGGGAGCATTGTGCATGCTCTCCAATGCAGAGTTATCTAAACATTTCTGGGCAGAAACGCTTAGTACAACATGTTACTTGATTAATCATGGACTTCATACCGGTATTAGCCTCAAAGTTCCCTATGAGGTATGGACTGGTAAATCCACGATTGTTTCAAGTGTTGGCGGTGTTGATAAACAGGTGGAGCAACAAGATACTGAAGAGTTAGTTGTCCCACAGTCAGATGTTAATCAGGATCCACCAACAGAGACAAAGTCTGAAGCACCAGAAAGTTCAAGTTCAGTTCCCAAAGATCATGGGTTAGCACAAGAAAGGTCTAGAAGATCTAATTTCGGGAAGCCTCTAAAGAGGTATGGATTTGAAGACTTGGTGTCTTATGCACTGCTGGTTGCTGAGGAAGTGGAGCCCGTTCTTACGGAACCTTCTACTTTCAATAAAGCAGATACATGTTCAGAGTCATCTCAGTGGTATGCGGCTATGGGTGATAAGATGGAGTCTCTTTACAGGAATCAGACTTAGAAGTTGACCACAAGGCCAGAAGGCAGAAAGATTGTGACATGCGAGTGGATCTTCAAGAAAAAGGAAGGGATGTCACCGGCAGAAGGGATCAAGTATAAAACTTTCGTTGTTGCAAGGGGTTTCACACAGAAAGAGGAGGTGGACTACAATGGGATCTTCTTAGCAGTGGTCAGACATACTTCGATCAGAGTGTTGCTAGCAATAGAGGGAGAGATATACATGACAGAGTCGGAAGGATTCCAAGCTCCTGGTAAGGAAGATCAAGTTTGTAGATTGAAGCAATCACCTAGACAGTGGTACAAGAGATTTGACAGCTGTGCGATAGCAGCTGTCAAGAAGTAAGGGACTCAGAAGTTGAAAGGCTTGGTCACAGAGATGAAGGGTTTGGGTAACGAAAAGAGAATTCTGGGTATGGAGATCTATAGAGACAGAGCCAAACAGAAACTGTTCTTATCCCAGAAAAGATACATCAAGAAAGTTTCAGAGTGGTTTGGTAGGTCAACAGCAAAGGCTATAGACACTCCGGATGCAGTGAATGCACAGACAGTCACGTTTTGGCCCAAATCGATTGAGGAGAAAGAGTATATGGCTCGAGTGTCCTATGCTAGTGAAGTTGGTAGTTTGATGTATGCTACAGTGCGCACCAGGAACGACAGACTCGTCTATGGAGATGGGACAGAATGTGCAGTCGAAGGTTTCTCAGATTCGAGTGATGTAGATACAAGAAGATCGAAGACCGGATACATGTTCACGCTTTGTGGGTCAGTTGTCAGTTGGAAGGCTACATTGCAGGCGACAATGACGTTGTCTATAACAGAAGAAGAATACGTGGCATTGTCAGAGTCCGCTAAGGAAGGAATATGGTTGAAGGGATTGATCAGCAATCTTGGGATACATCAGGATCAGGCTATTATTTATTGCGATAGTTTGAGCGCGATTTGTTTGGCCAAGGATCAAGAGAGGACCAAGCACATTGGTGTCAGATATCATTTCCTAAGGGATGAGAAACGGGTAAAGGTGAAGGTAGGGACGCGGACAACCCTACAGACATGTTCACGAAACCCGTGACGGGAAGCAAGTTCCAACACTGTTTGGACTTGCACAATGTTCGCAGCTATTAGATAGCAGAAGAGGCGAAGGGGGAGAAAAGGTTTGTTGTCATGGAGATGCAAAGTCAAGGTGGATATTATTGGGTTAATGCCTTTGAATTTGGGACGCCGAGTTAAAGGATTAGACAACAAAAGATTTCGCAATTCATTGGCAGAGAAGATAGGGTCCGGGAAAACCAGGTAAAAGACCCAGTCAGACCAGATGAGGTCCGGGCGCACCAAGGGTGAAGACCCGACCGGACCTAGGAGAAAAGGCGAATCAGAGATCTTACGTCGGAAATTAGCGTTTGGGGATCCGGGCGGGTATAGAAGATGATCCGGGCGGATCAGTGCAGGTCCGGACGGACCAAGAGAGAGAACCGGGCGGACCAGAGACCAAACAGCAGCAGGATTTCAGACGACGTGCAGTTTCGCAGAAGGGAAGGTTTTCAAGTCAGTTTTAGACTAGGATTCCAAGTTTCTTGCATACTTTGAGATAGACTTTACTGTTATAAATAGAGGCCATTAGTTTAGATAAAAGTTAGCGTGTTTTGTCTTAGATAAATCATTAGAGTGCTCAGAGCGAGGTCTGTAATTCTACAGTTGCACAGTTAGGAATTATTGTGATCAATAATTCGTGCAGCAGTAATAGTGTGATCTTGTAATCGTTTCTCCAGATTGATAATAATATTCTCTCCCCTCCCCGTGGACGTAGCCAAGTTGGTGAACCACGTATATCGGTGTTCTTGTGATCCCTCGCTTTTCTTATTAAGTCTTGTTATTGCTCTAGCAATTTCTTTCACACAACTCTTATGATATCTATTTTAATTGAAATTATAATTTTATTACAACTAGGAAAAAGCCCATGCTACGCACGGGAATTTATTACAATTTGTTTTTTATTTTAGTTAGTCAAGTAAATTTCATTATTGTTAGAATAAAATATCATAAAATACAACTTAAAGAAAGGACGTGTAAAAAGTAAATAATTAATTACATTGTGATTTTTAATTTAGTTCGACGGGATAAATTAAAGAGTAAATCGTTATCTAACTTTTGGATTTAAACCTAATATTAATGTTTTTTTGTGAATTTCTTTTGTTTATTGGATTACTTAAAAGTTGCCTTAATATACACTTTTTAATTTCTTAGTTAAACCAATTAAACTATTTGAAGACTTTTCATTTGTTTTAAGAGACAAATCAAAGATTTATTTTTTGTAACTTTATATTTTAAATTATGACTTTTCATTTCTTATACCCGAGAAGTTAAAGTTACTTTATCATAATTATTATTAATGTATCAAGTTGTATTAAGACTTTTCATATTTCAGTAACAGTTGCACTTAAATGAATGAATATAGCTATTTTTTTCACAAATGAATCTAGATAGAAATTTTATATCGAAGGTAATTTTTTTTAAATATTCATTTTAAGACAAAATAGGACATTCAATTTGGAATAATGAGAGTAACTATTATGATTTACCAATATTAGTAATCGTAATTTTTTTAAACTAATAATTAACTTATATAATAGCTATTATGATTAACTAATACTATTAATACTAAAGGTTAATATATATAGTAACTATTATAATTAACTTTATTATCAATAGTAAAAGTTAACCTATATAATAATTATTATGGTTAACTAATACTATAAATAGGAATAGTTAACTTATATAATAACTATTAACGTTAACTAATACTATTAATAGTAATAGTTAACTTATATAGTAACTATTATAGTTAACTAATACTATTCATAGTAATGGTTAATTTATATAGTAACTAATATCATTAATAGTAATAGTTAACTTATATATTAACTATAATAGTTAACTAATACTATTAGCCAAAACATGCCCACGTGGCGAATCCGTAGCCCTCCGCTTTGACTTTTAATATATATACTCCTCCGTTCCGGGTAATTTGCAACATGGAAGGGGAAGCACAAAAATTAAGAAAGGAGAATAATGAGTGGTTGGGAGGAAGAGAGAGAATGAGTGGATGATTATAAAAGTAATAAAAAGTTTCTTTATTTGTCATTGTTGCAACTTAAGTGAAATGTCCAAAATGACAAATTGTTGCAACTTACCCGAAACGGAGGGAGTAGATTTATAATTAGTTAAAACAAAAGATTTAATCCCCCAGTCCTATAATTACGGTTATTAAAATTAAAAGAGCGGAGATTAAATATTGTGAGTGGGAAATAGAGAGATAATGAGATAGTGGATATTTGTTGTAAGTGAGGAGAAGAGAGAAAATTGAACATTTTGGATAAGTAATTAAAAGTATGGGGCACCCAAAACTGAAAGAGCTGGTCTCCTTTGAGAACAACTTATAGCCGTCTCATAGTAAAGACGGGTTGACCCAGACCCATGATCCGAAGTATATATTATTATTTTTTTATTTTTTCGTTTGCAAAAAATAACACTTACTATAACTAAATGTAACAATTGTGTTACTTATATGTAATATTGTTTATAAGTAAATGTAGCACATGTTTTACAAAAACAAATTCGTGCATTTTACTCATATTTCAATTGTAATACTAACTATAACTACGTGTAATACTAACAATAACTAAATCTAATTGTCTTTATACTGAAATGCAATAGTGTTTTTGTAGAATAAAAGAAATAGAGTATTTTGATTTTATTATTTTAAAAGAAAGTACATTTGAAAAATAACAGTTTATATACATGAATGTAATTGTTTGTACAAGTAAATGTAACACTTTGGTAGACAAAAATGTAACACATTTCTATAGATAATGTAATACTTATGTATCATGATAAATTAAACTCATTATAACTTATTATTTGAAAATATATGGATAATGTAACACTTTTTTTTTTAGATAACGTAATACTTTTACATGTATTATGATAAATGTAACAAGTAAACGTATCAATTTTTTAGACAAAATGTAATACTTTTCTATTAAAAATGTAATATTTTACATTTTGGTAAAAGAAAATATAGTATACTTTTTTATATAACAGTGTTACATTCATTTATAAAAATTGTTACTTTCTTATTTTTACAAAACAAGTGTTTTTAGTTCTAAAAATGTAAAGGATTAAACTACTATATATTTTTCTATACACATGTATTACATTTATGTATAAACACTGTTATATATAAGTAACACGTTTGTTACATTTAGTTATAGTAAGTATTACTTTGGCAAACGAAAAACCACAAAAAAATTGATTTTGTTTTTGAATTTTTTAAACCCCGGGTAATAGAAATTAACCATTTGATGTCTGCTCGTTCTCCTTTCTTAAATTCCCAATGAACAACAATGCCATTTTTGCCACTTGAAAATGGAAAAATTGGCAAACATACATCAGGCAGAAAGGCCAACCATCACTTACCCCTTTGGCAGTACGCCTCATCAGGTCGTCGCTTTGATGGGTTGATCGGTGAAAAGAGTGAGATCTTGCTTGTTGAGACTGGGATAGACCAATTCCTTTGATACAGACACGGGTGAGACGACCAACGCGGTTGTTCATAATTTATTTTCTTCTTCGTTGTTCCGGGGCAACCCATACCAAAGAGCTCTAGCTCAAGCGGTATCCGGTATTAGCTTCCCATGCGGAGGTCTCGAGTTCGAATCCCGTTAGGGAGATTTGTATTAGCCTATTTATAGGCCTAGTTGTAGCCGTCATGGACATTTGATGTAGCCTTAGGGCAATTTATCTATCATTAATGAAATAAAAAACCCAATTTTTTTTTTAAAAAAAAAGTTCCGGGGCAACCCATCTTTACTAAGACAGGTTATAGTATTCTCATTTAAATTTTTATCAAACCAAAATAAATAATCATAAATATGAGAGTGTGGGAGTACTTAGTATTTTGGGAAAAAGAAAATGATAACGTTGCATAAAGGAACAATGTCCATGTGACACTAGGCAAGCATGTCCTAATTAATTCCATCTTCCAACTGTATTTACTGTCACAATGCCACCATTAGATCTGTCTTTTTTTTTTTTTTTCACATTTGTCCCATCTTCCAATTGTTTTTACTGAAAATAATGGTGGTATACTCATTGAACTTCTCAAATTGTGATGAGGCTCTTTTTCTATTAAATCGTCAGTAAATATGTCTACATCAAAAGTTAAAGGTCGGGCCTTAGGTCTGTTAATTCAACCAAATATTTAATATAAGTGGCCAAAATATCACAAAAAAACGCGTTAATTTTAAGACTATAAAAAAAAAAAAACGTGTTTTCGACATATCAGTGTTAGTGTAAAAAAATGACAGTGTATAAAGTGTCAGTGCATGAATATGAAATGCCAGTGTAAAAAGTGTCAGTGTTAGTGTAAAAAAATATCAGTGTCAAGAGTGGCAGTGTCAAAAAATGTCAGTTTTGGAGAATATTTTAGTGTTATATATAAATATTATTTTTCCATCGGTAACGATTCAGTACCATATTTCATTTTTCATTTTCTAATACTCCTATATTTTAATTTAGTTAGTTGGAGGAATAGGTCAACATAAGTAGGTGTGAGTCTGTGAGATTTGAAAGGAGCAAAAGGCAACCATTAAAATGACACTGACTATATATAAATGAGGAAAAATGGAGCAATGGCCATTATATATTCTTACGAGTTGGGCAGAAACAAGTATTACTCCCTAGCATAAATGATTGATTTATGCCATGCATGTTGGTTCGTGAGGTTGAAGCTGCCAGCATGATCTGGTAACTCCACCCCCTCCCCCCCCCCCCCCCCCCCTTCTCTTCCTTTCCTCTAATTTCCCTTTCCAATGGTAGTAGTTTTATCTAGCTAGTGGTATTTCTCTCTACTTAGCTTTGCCTCACCGAAAGATATGTAATTTTCACGGTTGAGATCATTGGTGGCGAAGCCAACTGATCAAGCGGATCGGTCACTTGACCCTCTTAGCTTTTATAAAAAAAAACTATTACTTTAGAACTTTTAAGAATTTAGAGCAAAAGGCACGAAATTCACTTGTGGTCATTTTATTGTGCGGATAATCTCCATCTGCTTTTATATCAGCCTCATAAACCTTTTTTTTTTTTTTTTTTTTTTCATTAGAATATGTTGCAAACATTAATTTTTATCATCCTAACTAACAAGCTATGTGGCACATGCTTGATTTTAGAGCATGAATATATACTTCGGCAAACAAAATTTTATAATATAATAATCGTGTACCGCATAATGGAGAAATGAGATTTATGCCACATTTTAGATGTTTGCAACAGTTTTTAAAGGATAGGAGATTTATGTGTCTAATACAAAAGCGGAGGGTTCTCCGCACAATGGAGAAACCGCAAAAAAAAGTTTTTCTGCTTTTTGCTCAAGATTTTATAATGTTAAGTACAAATTTTATTTTTGCCAATTTTGACCTCCTTCGTGGTGAAATAAAAATGCTCAGTTATACCATCTTGATCCCTTAATTCCGAATTTCTATATGAAAAGTATACTTTTATTTTCTAAGTAGACCCTTTAATAAAAATTCTGATCCCTTAATTCCGAATTGTAAAGTCAAGTCGAGGAGAGAGATACGTGTGAAAGTCAAGTTTAGGATTGGGGGTTCCATCAGGTCATCTTGCAGCTTCAATCACGCGTATATCAACATTATAATAGGTGCTCAATCTTGATAAGAGGTCTCGAGTTTGAGATTGAGAAATGCAGCAACGTCAAAACTTGGTTACGAGAGCTTTTTGCTACGTTAGTACTCCTTATCTCTAAATATATGTTTGAATTTCATTTTAGGGAATATTTTAAAAATCTCTCATTTTTATACAATGAAACTGCAAAGATTTATAATTATTCTTGTTATCCACTTTCCAGAAATTAGTTTTGCATGATAAAAAAACTACTAAAAATTAGATAAAACACTTAAAAGACAATTTTTTTTCCGTAAAATACAACCATTTTGGGTCGAAAATTTCTTGAATATGGTTATTCATTTAAAGAGTGAGTAGTATTTGTTGGTTCGAACCGGGTGAATCTCCTATTGATATTTTGGAGTGAGCCTCCAACCTTTGTGGAGTGTCATCTCTTTCCTATTGTAAATGTATTTATATTTTTATCGTTTGTCCAAAAAAAATGATTTGCAGTCAAATAAAGAAAAATATGCATTTTGATCACCCAACTCTAGTGTCAATGTAGATATATTCACAATTTTCATTTTTCTTACACTGAACTGTGAACTAAATTTATAAATTTAAAAGCCTTAACTATATCTTTTTGCATTTATGATCTATGACTAAGAACATCAATTTTTTTATGTTAAGTTATCATGTGAATTCATATAAGAGTTTGAAAAGTAAAATAGGAAACTAATGAAACTTTTAACCTATCTTCACCTTCATCCCTTTCTCCCTCCATTCCGGTGGCAGCCCCACCCTCCTATAAATCGAATCTTAATGAGATTTTGACCTATTTTTAACCTCCATTCAGGGACAATTCTGTAAAATCTAGGGTCCAAAACGAATTATTGGGTCAGGCTCCCCCCCCCCCCTCTTTTTTTCTTGAGGTGGTCTCCCATGAGAACAAGGGGATCCGTCTCATGCATGAGACGGGTCGCCCCATGACCCATGGACCGAACCCGCCACGTGGCAGCCTCCCAGAGCTCCCTATTTTTTTTTTTATATATTATTTTTTCGGCTTTTCCGTCGTTGACCAAAAGTAATAGTTACCATAACTTAATGTAATGACTGAATACATATAAAGTAATATTGTTCATAAGTAAACGTAACACCTGTTTTACAAAAACAAAAGCTCGTTTTACCCATTTTTTCAAATGTAATACTAACTATAATTACATGTAACCCAAGCAATATCTAAATGTAATTATCATTTATACTGAAATGTAATAATGCTTTTGCAAAAATGTAAAATATTGTGTATTTTGATTTAATTTTTTGAAAAGTAACAACTCATATATATGAATGTAATTGTTTGTACAAGTAAATGTAACACTTTAATAAAAGAAATTATAAAATATTTCTATATATAATGTAATACTTTTACATGTAACACTAATCAATTGTTTTTAGCTCTAAAAATGTAAATGGTTGAATTATTACTTTTTCTATACATGTGTTACAATTATGTATAAACATTATTACATATAAGTAACACGTTCGTTACATTTTAGTTATAATAAGTATTACTTTTGGCAAACGAAAAAAACATAAAAAAAAACACTGTTACTTTTCTATATATATGTATTACTTTTATGTATACAAACTGTTACTTTATATGTATACAGTCATTACATTATGTTATAGTAACTATTACTTTTGACAAACCGAAAAAAAACCAAAAAAAAGTAATATAAAAATTAAAAAAAAAACCAATTTTTTTTTTTTTTGGCCTATGAGAGGCTGCCACGTGGCAGGGTCGCCCTTGAGTCCTGGAGCCCAAAATAAAAAATAAAAAAAATTGGGCCTATAAGAAGTTGCCACGTGGCATGGGTTGCCCCTTGGGTCATGGAGCCGGTTCAATGGCCGGGTCATAGGTTGGGTTTTGGGTCGAAATGACCCGTCTCATGGAAGAGACGGGTATGTGTGTTCTCACTTGAGTCTTTCTTTTTTTTCTTTGATAAATTGAGTTGTAAATAACAACTATTTTTGATGTTTTATTAGTAATGATTGAGATTTGGATTTGATGAATATTGTAGTTAGATTGGGTTGACATTTTTTGAGTCAACATAATTGTGAAAAATCCAAAAATATTGCAATGAATTTCATTGATAGATGCAAAAGATTTTTTTTAAAAGTATTACAATACTATTAAGTTAATAGTTGTAAAAAATTCAAATAAATATTGCAAAAGAAGAAAGTCATACTCACCGCTAATAAGCTAGAAAAATGGGATAGTAAAGAAAATAAACATTTTAACTTAAGCCAAGAAAAATGGGCGAAAGAAAATGAAAAATGTCAAATTTAAAGCCAACAACTTAAGAGAAGAAAAATAGGAGAAAGAAAATGAAATGATTGTCAAGTTTAAAGCCAAGAAGAATGAAGAAAAAAGGAAGATGAAAAGTAGCAACAGAAGCCTAACAGATACTGGACCAAGCTGCTGCTTTACGAGTCCAGATCTCCTGTGCCCCTCCATGTGCCCCTCCCTTTGCCCCTCTAATCTGGACCGTGTATGTTGATATTTTAAACAATCCAGATTAAAGGGGTACAGGGAGGGGCACATAGAGGGGCACAGAAGATCTCCTCTCCTGCTTTACCAATGGAAAAGGTTGATGTTTGGATTCTCAAATTATTGTGCCATAATTCCTTAATGATCTTCACACTCAAACTTTTCAAAAATATGAAAACTTGTTTCATTAGCCATGTAGAGTTTATGCAATTTAAGCCTAAATTGTAAAAATTGGAAGAATTTTTTGGAACAATGAAAAATGACAAATGAGAAGGTAATTTTAGGACATAAAGAGTATAATAAACTTAAGAAATTTGAACCCTAGTTTGGGCCAATATTTTGAGGGCCCGAAGCGATTGCTTCTTGGGTTTCCGCCTAATACTATCCCTGCCACCATCCCCTATTTCCCTCCATTCTAGTGGCAACTCCATCCGACCTTAAGCTAGGGATGACCAAACACGGTTCCGGTTACGGTTCCGGTTCGGAACCGCCGGTTCCGGTTCGGCTTTTATGTGAACCTTAACCGGCCCTTGATTACACCGGTTCCGGTTCCGGTTGTCACAATCCGGTTCCAGATCGATTCCGGTCCGGTTCCGGTTCGGTTCCACGGTTCATTTTTTTATGGGTTTTTAACGGTTAATTCTGATGAAACTGTTAGAAATCAGTCAAAACACATTTTTATTATTTTCATTCACTGATTTTGGCAAAAAAATCAGTCAAAACACAACTTTTCTTGTCAACCTTCCATTAGTAACGGTTAATTCTGATGAAACTGTTCGAAATCTAATGATTTTGATGGTTTTTTAACGGTTTTACTGACGGTTCAGACGGTTCCGGTTCGCGGTTTGGTTGGGCGGTTCGGAACCGCCGGTTCACGGTTTTTTGAGGGGTTGAACCTTAACCGGCCCTTATTCAAAACGGTTCCGGTTTTCGTGACGGTTCATGGCGGTTACCGTTTTTTCGGTTCCGGTTCCGGGCCGGTTCGACGGTTCCGGTCCGGTTTGGCCATCCCTACCTTAAGCCCCAAACTCTAGTCACTGCATTGAACATAACAATTTAACGAGATAAAAAAGTAAATATATTAACCATAATGATCACAGATGCATGAAAAAAAGAATAGTTTAAGCTTTATATGCAAAAGAAAAGCAAGAAAAATGAGAATATTGACTATATCCACAAATCGTATAGTTGAGTGATTAAAAACGATTTTCCTTAAACTCATAATTTTCACGTATAATACACAACAAAACTATCATAATACTACTTCTGTAATACAGTGAGTGCAGAAAATACATCCAAAGACACTGGAGTGTCGTGTGTAAATATAGAAAACTGTTGAGTTTTGAGGCAACATGCGCAGCGGAAACAGACAACAATAACAAAACCCAAGAGCCCCGAATCCGTTCACGATGATTAAATAAAATACAAGATGAATGTAGAATACTAACCCTTGTGATGCTTTAATCTTCGATCTTGGATCTTGGATCTTGGTTCTTGAATCGATGACCTTTGAATCTTAGATCTTCTTGTTTGTGATCTTAGGAACACGAACTTGAAGATGCTACAGGAAGCACCCTCTACAAGTATCCATACGCGAACGAATTTCAATAACACATTCTTAAACCAGATTGCTAAATGCGAATATTAGAATCGAATTTCTAATTTTTAAGGCTATATGAATTTCGGTGTTCTTAATCTTTGATCCTAGATTTTAGATTAAGAATTATATTTCTCAAACATAATAGGTTATTATAGCACTGATTAGGGTTGAATAATTGGGTATTTATACTTATCAAACCTTAACTATTAAGAAGAAATAACCTAAATCTTGTAATCTCCCGTAATCAGCAAACCAAGCCCAACCCAACACCTGCTCGGCCGAGTCATATGACCTGCTCGGTTGAGCACCAGCCTTTCTCGGCCGAGTCATATGAGGAGCTCGGCCGAGCACTAGCCTTTCAGCAACTATTACATTTGGCTTAGCTATGCTCGGTCTAGTCATATACCGTACTCTGCCGTGCTACCCAAAAAATCTATTTTTGGCTTTTAGCTGATTCGTTCTTTTGTGTGTGACCCCATATGACTATATTATGTTTTCAATGAGCCTGACCAAAGTCGTTTTTAGAAATCATGAGCAGACTCTAGCAAGCCATCAAGACTACCCAAATAATATAATTTATCAAAGTTTGTTTATCCTCATAGAATATATCATAATCTCTTTGTCACACGATATCATATTGGACATAAGTTATGGACCATGTCAACTTATGTTATCCAATGGTTTCTCGATCCTGAGTAAATTGATATGAGCAAATGACATTTATCTAACAATTCATTTGAGAGTGGCCACACATTTCATCAATCTTACTCATCTAGTGGCCTAAGCATATATCTCTCTGAAGAGGGACAAATTTCATCTTATCATTCTTCCCTACAAGAATCCGATTATGGCAATCATAGACTTTATAACTACCCAGTTAAAGGTAGTGTTTGACTACGTCAAACATAACGTTCATCATGTGGAAGACCATGATAATCTCAGATCTAAGGATTCCAATGATATAACTATATGAGATTTAATTATGACATTTGACCATGACATAAATCTCATAGCTATACCTTGTTCACCAACAAGTACCCATAAGTTTAATTGTATCTCATACACATAATCATCGCATGATTATCTATTAAACTTGTACTAGTTTTTATAAGTACTAGAGACAAAGATTAATATAATAAACATTCAAAACATATAATAATCAAAGTTGTTATATCTAAAACAAATGAAGACATTACATAACATAAAGGTCTTTCTTAAGGGCCTAAAGCATCATATCCAACAAAAAACGCGGAGGATTCTACATGTAAAGTCAATACTTAGTCAGTTAGATAGTTGAATATCTCTTAGAGTCTGTTAGAGAGTTTGTTACATATTCCCTCCATTTCTCATGTATATATGTGTAGAGCATGCTTATTTATGTTGGGTTTCGTAGTAACATGCGCAGCGGAAAATAACATTTAATATTTTATGAAACCTGAAGCCCATAGATCCATTCATATGATTAAATCAAACACTAGCAATATGAATACTAGAAAACTAACCCTTGATGACTTTGAATTTGGTCTTTGATCTTGGTGGAGAAATTGAAGCTTTAATCACGAACAAGTAAGAACACGAACTTTGAAGATGATAAGCTTCACCCTCTAGTGGTATCCACACCTTGAACGAATATCAAGAACACTTGATCTTGGTTGCTAGACCAAAATTGTGAAACACGTTTTCACAATCAATATGAACTATATGGAATAATATATGTGTATTATTTTGTTCTTCAATCTAGGATGTCTTAGAACAAAATAAAACCTCTCTCAAACTCTTTGAGATTTGCATAAAAGCATTGGATTTTTTCTGGCCCGAATTTGCCTGTTTATATACAAGTTAGACCTATTCCAAATAGGAAACTTGTGTCAAAACCCGTCCAAAATCCTTTTCCTAATCAAATCAGGAAACCAGTCCCGTCATGGTGTGCGGCCGCCCAAAACCACTTGTGCGGTCGCACATCTATCTGGAAGGTTTCTGGTACTTTTTTAGCCAAGCTGTGCGGCCGCCCAAGCCCATTTGTGCGGTCGCACACCTTCCCCAGATTTCCCTAATTTCCAAATTCCTCCAAAGTCCTTCGACTCAATATTCCAATATAGTCCTTATTTAAGATTCGTTCTATTGTGTGTGACCCTTTAGGATTACACTAAGTTGGCAATGGGTTCAAACATGAAACCATAAAATATGATTAGGTTCTAGAAAACCGTCATACCTACCCAAATAGTATAACTAGATACAAATTCGCATTCCTTTAGAACATGTCACAATCCCTTTGTCCACGATGTCATTGAACACAAGACATGATCATCCCATGATCATTTAGCCTTTATACTAGTGCTTAACAAGTACTAGGGATGGAGATTATTATAAGTAAACATGAACAACAATAATAATCAAAACATCTCTTTATTGATATGAAATAGATGTTAACAATTACAACGTTTATTAAACGTGCCTAGGGCACTACTACCAACAATCTCCCACTTGCCCTAGGCCCAATCTCCCATGTATCTAATACCCATAGACCTAACATGACCTTCATGTTTAGCTTGTGGAAGTCCCTTTGTTAGCGGTTCCTCATCATTGTCATCAGTAGGTACTCTGCATATATTTACGTCTCCCCTATCAACGATTTCTCGAATGATATGAAAACGCCTAAGTATGTGTTTGGATTTCTGATGTGCTCTTGTTTCCTTTGCTTGAGCAATAGCACCATTATTATCGCAATAAAGGTCTATTGGATTAGCAATGCTAGGAACCACTTTAAGTTCAGTGATGAACTTTTTAATCCAAACAGCTTCCTTTGCAGCATCTGATGCAGCAATATACTCAGCTTCCGTTGTAGAATCAGCGGTTGTACTCTGCTTGGAACTCTTCCAGCTTACAGCTCCACCATTTAACATAAACACAAAACCCGATTGCGATCGACTGTCATCTCTGTCGGTTTGGAAGCTTGCATCCGTGTAAGCATTTACAACCAGATTATCTTCCATTCCTCCATATACCAAAAACGAATCTTTAGTTCTTCTCAAGTACTTAAGAATCGCTTTTACAGCAATCCAGTGATTTTCATCGGGGTCGGATTGGTATCTACTTGTCATGCTTAAAGCATAAGATACATCCGGCCTAGTACAAATCATGGCATACATGATGGACCCAATTGCCGAAGCATATGGAACATCATTCATTTTCTCACGCTCTTCTTTTGTCTTAGGACATTGAGTCTTGCTTAGAGAAACTCCATGTAACACTGGTAAGGTTCCTCTTTTAGAATTTTCCATACGGAATCTTCTAATGACCTTGTCAATTTACTTTGGCTTAAACCAAGTAGCCTCCTTGATCTATCTCTATAGATCTTAATGCCAAGTATATATGCGGCTTCACTTATATCTTTCATTGCGAAGCAATTTCCTAACCAAGTCTTCACGGACTGAAGTGTAGGAATATCGTTTCCAATGAGTAATATGTCATCCACGTATAAAATAAGGAATAGCACTATGCTCCAACTAATCTTCTTGTATACATAAGGTTCATCTTTGTTCTTGATGAAACCAAACTCTTTGACCGATTCATCAAAAAGGAGATTCCAACTCCTTGAAGCTTGCTTCAATCCATAGATAGATCTCTGCAATTTGCATACCTTAGAATTCTATTCAAAACCTTCCGGTTGTGTCATATACACATCCTCTTGTAGTTTTCCATTTAGGAAAGCGGTTTTGACATCCATTTTCCATATTTCATAGTCATGATATGCGGCAATAGCAAGCAGAATTGTTATAGACTTGATCATTGCTACGGGTGAAAAGGTTTCATCATAGTCAATACCATGAACTTGCCTATAACCTTTCGCTACAAGCCTAGCTTTGTAAGTATGCACCTTCCCATCCATGTCAGTCTTCTTCTTGAAGACCCATTGTTAGGCCCAATTGGTAGGAAAATAGGCTAGAGGGGGGGGGGTGAATAGCCTTTTTAAAACTTTTATGAAGAAACACTTATAAATGCAAAGTCACTTATCAGTTTGCAAACTATTATCAGTAAGCGCAGTGGGTAAAATATGACTTAGTTTTAACTCACACAAAATCAGTGAATAAAATATTTTCAGAGCTTAGTTTAAACACAGAGTTGTTTCCAAAAGTTCAATGCAGTTTCAAGAGATTGGTCAAAAGAAATAATGATGAATCAGCAAGAACAATAATGATTTGCCGGTGATAGAGTTCAAACCGGCAAGGACAGTAAGTAACAGGGGACACAAGTGTTTGGAGAGGTTCACATTGTAAATACTGCTACGTCCTCTACCAAGTTTGGTCAGAACTTGGATTTGGGTTAAGAGCACTATTAAATATCCCTAGTCTATTACAAGCACGGCTTTGCCGGATACAAAGACTAAATTCTAGAGATAGTTAATGAATCGTAAAACAAATATCTGACCAAGTGTATTTGAGCGGCAAGTTCAAAAGAACTTGTCTCACTCAGGTGGGTGTGTGAAATACTCAAACAACGTATGTTGGTCCCAAAGGGAAACAAGGGTATGAAAAATAGCTAGAGGGGGGGGGTGAATAGCTGTTTTAAAAATCTTTTCGTACCCTTGAAAAACTCAATTGCAAATGCGCACTTTATCAAGTAAGCGTAATGAAATGCGCCTAAGTGAGTGAGTGAAATGCACAGCGGAATTTAGTAATGAAAGTAGGCGCAAAGTGATAAAGGGAGCGCAACACACACACTAAGTATTTTGGCTCAAAGTGAGTGAAATAAGGAACTAAGGCAAATGATATAACAAACACAACACAATTCAGTTCAAACAATCTACAATGAGTAAACAAGCAAGTAGTGAGTGAAAATAATAACTTGAAAGAAATAACAAGATAATAACACAAGCTATTTGGAGAGGTTCGATCAATGAAAGATCTACGTCCTCTACCAAGATGGTTAGTCTTGGATTTCTAATCGAGATCTTATATAATGAGAGAGTGTTACAAATTACAACGTTTGAGCTTATACACTAACTCAAGATCTATTACTATGAAAGAACAAATCCAAAACAATAACCGGTGTATCTCTTAAAGAAGAATCTAAATGATTAATTCTTAAAGAGGTGCGTGTGTGTTCTTAGTATCAAGGCTCTTTAGATCTTTGAGATGGAGAGCACAAGAAACTAAAGTGTTGAGGCTTTGAAGATCTGGGCTAAGGATGAAGGTATGAAGATGTTCTTGAGAAATCTGGAAAAACGAAGGCAATCTTCAAATCTTCAACAAATGCTTTAGAGAGAGAAATTCTTGAAATTCTTAGCAAAACTTAGCAACTTCAAAATGTTGAAGTTAAGGGGTATTTATAGTGAATCTTCAAAAAAACTAGCCGTTGGAAATCCTTGTGGATAAGATGAGCTGTCGCTCGTTGATTGGAGCATGCATATATTATGGCCATTTTGACACTCAACATAAATGTGACCGTTGTGGACACGTGTCAATAGATTAGGCGCATATGCATCTTTTAACCATCGTTGGATCATTGGCGTAATTTGAATTCTCTTCAAGTCTTCGAGTCTTCAATAAATCACTGAGTTTGAATAAACACTTTGAGGCGCGTTTGAGCCAAGAGGCGCATTGAGCCAAGAGGCGCACAGACGCGTGTGCTTAAAACAAGGGGCGCAGAGGCGCGTAGCATAGCTTATGAAGAGAGCCTTATGCGCGCGCTCTAAATGGCGCATGGCGCGAAAGTGGAAGGCGCGTAAGCGCGGCTCAAACTCACTGAGTGATTTTTCTTGAAACTTGATCTTCTTGCCCTATTTCTAAGCATATTCTATAACAATGGACAACTTAAAAAATGAAGTATAAATACTTCTTACATGTGGGTCTAAAGTCCATGAAATAAAACTTAGGTGATGGATCAATCAAATCTAATAAATCCTATTACATTTAAAACTGAGATATATGTGGGCATACCCAACAATCTCCCCCTATTTGATTGATGCCATTACCTACTATATCAAGGACAAACATTTTACTTGATAAAAACATGTCCAAATGAATGAAATTGGTAATTCATGTCTCAAGTTAATGTACACACTAGTCCAAAATATAGATTCCTAATCTATTCCAATAAGAATAAAGAGTTACATATGGAAAGATAGAAACAACAGTTTAACACATTCAAGATGATATATGATTTTTAGTTTTTGAAATGTGTTTAAACCAAGTTTAAACTTAATGCATGAAAGTATGAAACAATTCAATATGATGCATATGAATTTAAACAATATTCATTGTTCTACAAACAAGGAGTTTGAGTGAACAAGGTTTGATAATAGGTGATGCATTGTTCTCATTAAAACTTGGGGTGTAAGAGTTACAAGTTACAAGTTTCGAATAGAACAAAAACAAAAGGTGCTAAAACAAGTAAGCACAAAATCACTAACACAAGAGTTGATTCTATTACAAAAAGGTTCTAACAACTTACAAACAAAAATAATAGAAACTAAGGGTTGGGAGGCGCATCATCTTCCTTCAAACCTTCAACGATTTCTGAAACAGAACGCTGAATTTGCTTTGCGAGCTGATGACTACGGTTCGCTAACCCTTGAGTGTCAGTGACACTGGAGTGAGTGGCAGTGATACCGTCTCTAATGTAACTCAAGTGATTCACATTGATGTTTTGGTATTCATCAATGGAACGCTGAGTGATTTGCTGTTGTTGAGAAATATTTTCTTCCAAAATTTGAATGTGAGCTTCAATGGCATTTTGAGCCGTGATAATATCGGAAGAAATTTGTTCGGCGCGTCTGTCAGAGCTTGAGTGAGCAGCAGTGAAATGAGTGACGACCAATTCTTTCAAGACATCCAACTTAGATACAAGCACATTCATGTTGGATTGAGACGCATCAGACTGAGGTATGAAAGTAGGCGCAGAAGATGTGGTTTGCGCCTGATCAGAATGAGGTAGTACCTGAGTCTGCGCCGGAGGAGGAGTAGGAGCAGAAAGTTTGTCCTTGAGTGAATTCATCTCCCCCTTAATGGCAGCAATCTCCTCAGATTGATCAGTAAGCATTGAGGTGAGAAGCTCAAAATGAGACTTTATATGCGTCTGTCCTTGCTCTAAATTGGCTTGCCCCTGCTGTAAGGAATGAAGAATGGAAAGTACCTCGCTCAAATCAGGAGCAGATGGAGGAGGCGCAGGGGAAGGGAGTGGCGCATCATCTTGAAGGGGCGCAGAATCTTGTAGGGGCGCAGAAGGAGATGGAGGCGCAAGAGGAGGTGAATGAGTAGGAGACTCAAATTCATCTTCAGTTTCCACATCAACAGTTTCAACAACAACTGTTTCAATATCAATAGTTGCTGTTGTGATCTGATCAGGTCCAGGTGGAGGCGCAACTGGAGAAGGAGTGCGCTGGGGGATGGTCTCTTGCTCCCCCTGAACGGGTTCCTCTATGTCTGAAATGTCATCGCCGAAGAAATCAGAGAGGAGTTGTACCCTTGACACGTTGGTCCGTTGAAATTTGAATGAGGGCGCACGAGGAGAGGGGGCGCGTTGAGAAGGCGCGCGCTGGGTAGGCGCGGAAACAGAAGGTCCTTTCTCAATATCTGCGCTTGATCCGGCGCCTTTCATGCGCTCTAACTTTTCTGACTCAGCAGCTTGTTTGGCTTGAAAATCTTCATCTCTTTTTCTTTGAGCCTCAAGCCTGCTGGCTTCCTGCGCTAGCCTTAGATCTCGCTCTTCATCAGATTCAAATCTTGTACGCTTGATAGGCGCACGAGGAGGGTCATCAACCACTCTTTTTCCTTTGCTCTTCTCTGCGCCTGGCAAGGGATCAGCGCCTTGTCTAGCGCTTGCCTTCACTGTGCTCTTTATTAAAGGTGCGCTTTTAAGGACTGGCGCATCATCGGACTCTGTGTCTTCATCAACTAAACCTCCAACAGTCTTGATTTGAATTCCCTTGGCGCGCTTCGTAGGCTTCTTTCTGCGCTTCTTGAGGTCCAAGTTTGCTTTACCAAACATTGGAACATCACTGATCTTGTACTCAGGATTCTAATTCAAAAAATTAACTAACTCAGGGTAAGTTAGAAAAAGTTTTGTGAGAAGAAGGCAGTGCGAGCGGAATCGGGTCTTTCCATCACTTTTGTTCTTCACAAATTTATCGATTTGCTCACGCAGAGTCTTGAACAGAATGTGAGGCCAGTGAAGCTTCTCCTTGGCCATGATGGCAGCAGTGTATTCCCATTGTTCAACCGTGAATCGGTTCACGTTTCCTGTTTTGAACACAATTGAAGTTCCCACCAAGTGCGCGATGTGAGTCAAGAGTTCTCCACCATCTCGAATTTCAGTGTTTTTGATATTGTTTTGAAGCGTGGGAATATTTAAAAGAGAGGCAGCCATCTTGTTCTGATCATCAATAGAGTAAGTCATCGGGCGCCCAATAATGCGATCTTCACCGGTAGATGGAAAACCAAGCAAGTGTCGAATCACAGAAGATGAAATATGGACGTCAACATTTTGAACGCGCGCCTCAATCCGGTAGTGAGTGCGCCCGTTTACATCAATTTCTACTAGAACAGCAGTGGAAAAGAACTCATCCACGAGGAGCGCAGAATAGAAATCTTGGTCCATGGTGAATAAGGGGAGCAGACCAGCAACGCGCAGAGTCTCAATGATTTCTCGCCCAACTGCTTCACCAGACAACTCTAATAGATCAAGAGATTCTTCTAGTTTGAAATTTGCAAGGTCCTGAAAAAAAAAATGATTGATATTAGAAATGACATAGGCGCATAGAAACATAAAATGATCAAAGTAACATAGGCGCATGAAATAGATAGGCGCATAATTGAAACAGGCGCACAAAGTAGAGAATCAAGGCGCAAGATTGAATTAGGCGCATAAAATATTAAAGGCGCATAGAGTTACAAGGCGCATAATATGGTTCTATGTGAATACTAAGGAAAAATAGAAAAACGAAATTTGACTAAGTACGAAGTTAGGCGCATAAGGTTTTAGGCGCAGAATGATTTAAGCGCATATACAAGTAGAGGCGCAGAAAGCATTCAGGCGCATAAAAGAATAGGCGCATAAAGAGGTATATAGGCGCATATCGTGAGAATTTTAACTTAGTAAGAAAAACAAACAACAATCATTCAAATGAAAGAAATGAAAATCAAAAAGTTCAAATTTTCGAAAACAAGATAGAAAATTTTTAGAGACCAAAACATGCAAAAATGACGAAGAACACGAAGAACGACCCTTGAATGCTCGAAGAACACCAAGAACACGAAAATCATGAAACTTCACCAAACTAGACAAATAATATATCAAAATGATTGCATGACAACAAGGAATCTAAATATGTAAACAAAATTATGAACAAATCAATAATGAAAGCACAATGATCAAAAGAATGACCGAAGATTTTGAAATATTTTGAAAACAAAAATCCAGATTTGTAACAAACAGAGCATTGATCGTTGAAATGTTGGTTTTAAAAGATTCGAAATCAAGAATAGAACATAACCCAACAAACGATATAGAAAATGGATCATCGAAACAAGAGAAATCAAAGATAAACCGAATCCGGGTTTTGTAAAAATATCGAAGAACACACAAAAATGACGAAAACAGAAAACGAATTTCAGAAAATTAAAGAGTTAAGGGTTTAGAATTCATACCATTTCGTCTTGTGTAGATGTTGATGCTTTCTTAGGACCCATAAAATTATATATATATATATGTAAAATGAAGAAGACAAATGAAGAAGATGGAGAGATAGAGAGAGATGAGAGTCGGGGAGAGAGTGAGACAGGGAGAGAGAGAAACGGGAAGTTGGTAGGAGGGAGGAAGGTGATGATGTTTTTATAGGTTTAGGTTTAAAAACTTGCACTGATAAAGCAAAAATACAGTCAAAAATTTAAAAGATTGGAAGATGAAAAGATGGCATTAATGAGGGATTTGAAAAGGCGGCTAATCATTTCAGGTGCATTAAATGCTGAATGACACAAAGTGTCATGAAGTGACATTTAGGTTTTTGAAAAACTGCTCCACTTTCCCTTTAAGTGTATGAGCAATTTTGACTAATTTTTGCACAAACACCAAAAACATCTATTTTGGTGTAAGTTTGGGGTGCAAGAAATATATCCCAGAATTTTTTTTTCGAAAAGCGTAAAACGAGGGAAAAATTTAATTGCACAAGTACCCTTGAACAATTAAAGGAATGTCAAAAGACATAGATTCCTATAATAAATGAACAGAATGAACATACCTGGTACTTGTGTATTTAATACGTTCAATCATTGAAATTAAATTTGAGAATTGATTGAGCCGCAATAGTTAATGCGCGCATGAAGGGGCGTATTACTTCAGCAGGGCGCATACTCATCTAGGCGCATTATTCATCAAGGCGCATAACATCTCAAGGCGCATAAAGAAGGTTGAGGGCGCATAAGTGTTTGAAGCGCATGGATTAATAGGCGCGCAGATATTGTGCGCGCAGAAAATTAGAGATGGGCGCGCAGTTTTCAAGGCGCATAGGTGGCGCATAGTTTCCTTGAAACTTTGAGAAATTGATTTAATCATTTGTACCTAAAATACTCATAACTCAACACAACATAAAATCATTAGTATTGACAAAACTATATTGAATTTAGTTGAGTTCAAGCATACCCATTTCACCTCTCAAAAACATGAACCGTTTCGCGTCAAGTGCTTTCGTTAGAATGTCGGCGATTTGATAGTCGGTTCCCACGTGTTCCAAATGAATATTGCCTTTCTCCACGTGGTCTTTGAGGAAGTGATATTTGATGTCGATGTGCTTGGTCTTTGAGTGCATGACAGGATTTTCAGAAACCGCAATTGTTGATGTATTGTCGCAGTAGATGGGACAATTTTCTTCGATGATATCATAGTCACCAATTGCTGCTTCATCCAGAGTATTTGACAACAACAACTTCCCGCAGCGATATATTCGGCTTCGGTTGTTGAGACAGATACTGAAGCTTGTTTCTTACTTGCCCATGACACAAGTCTATATCCGAGGAAATGACAAGTGCCACTTGTGCTTTTCCTATCAATTGTGCATGCTGCATAATCCGCATCTGAATAACCTACAAGTTTAAAGTTCAAATCTTTGGTGTACCAAAGTCCAAGGTTAACAGTGCCAGAGAGATATCTTATAATACGTTTCACAGCAATTAAGTGTGCTTCTCTAGGGTCGGATTGATAACGAGCACAAACACAAACACTAAACATAATATCGGGCCTACTAGCAGTAAGATAAAGGAGTGAGCCAATCATACCTCGATAGAGCGTTTGATCAACACGTTTACCTTTTAGATCTTTGTCGAGTTTGTTGCCGGTGGCCATTGGAGTATCGTATGATTTAGCGTTCTCAAGTCCAAACTTCTTGATTAAGTCCTTTGTGTATTTGGATTGGTTGATAAAAATGCCTTCACTCATTTGCTTGATTTGAAGCCCGAGGAAGAATGTGAGTTCTCCCATCATGCTCATTTCAAACTTGCTCTTCATTAGTTTCTCAAAACGCTTGCACAACAATTCATTAGTTGAACCAAATATAATATCATCAACATAAATTTGAACAAGTAATTTATGACCATTATGTTTGGCAATGAAAAGAGTTGTATCGATTTTACCGCGAGTGAAGCCTTTTTCGATGAGAAACTTGGATAGTGTATCATACCATGCTCTTGGTGCTTGTTTGAGTCCATACAAAGCTTTCTGGAGTTTGTACACATGATTTGGAAATTGTGAATCTTCAAACCCAGGTGGTTGAGCAACATAGACTTGTTCTTGGAGTTCACCATTTAGAAACGCGCTCTTCACATCCATTTGATATAACTTGAAGTTCTTGTGAGCGGCGTAAGCTAGAAATAATCTGATAGCTTCAAGTCTTGCTACGGGCGCAAAAGTTTCATCGTAGTCTATTCCTTCTTCTTGCCTATAGCCTTGTGCAACCAATCTTGCTTTGTTTCTCGTGATGGTTCCATTCTCGTCCATCTTGTTCCTGAACACCCATTTCGTACCAATCACTCCATGATCATTTGGTCTTGGAACTAGAGTCCAAACCTTACATCGTTCAAATTGATTGAGTTCTTCTTGCATTGCAACAACCCAATTAGGATCTTGGAGCGCTTCATCAGCCTTCTTCAGGTTCAATTTGAGAGATAAAAGCAGTGTAAGCATCAAAGTTTGTAGCTCTCCTTGTACGAACACCAACTTGTAGATCACCGATGATATTAGCAATTGGGTGACCTCTAACTTCACGAATTTCAGGAGGTAAGTTAGGTTGAGTCGTAGAACTTGAAGGTCTTCAATTGGTACATCTTCACCAGATTCAAAGTCATTGAAATTTGGGGGTTGAACTGGCTCAGAATTGAAATTTGGGTTTACACCAGATGCAGCAGTAGAAATAGGCGCGTGAGAGGAATCATGAGGCGCATCATTTGAGTGAGGCGCAATAGATGATTCACCAGGCGCATTATACATTGAATTAGGCGCATTTGATGTAGATGGATTTCCTTGAGTTGATAGATTCTGATCTTGAGTGGGCGCAACATAAATAGGAGCACCTGTATCATTTAGCTCAATAGAATCATCAGCAACATTTGGAGCCAAATGTGGCTCAAGGAGAGAATGTTCATCAAATGTAACATGTACAGATTCAACTATCACTAATGTAGTTCTATTAAAAACGAAAAGCTTTAGAGTGTTTGGCATACCCAACAAAAATACCTTCGTCGGCTTTGGCATCGAATTTACCTCTATGTTCGTTTCCGTTGTAGAGGATATAACATTTGCAACCAAAGATCTTGAAGAATGCAATGTTGGGAGTTCTACCACGCCAAAGTTCATACGGAGTCTTGTTGTGAAGTTTGTTGATGAGGGAACGATTTTGAGTAAAACATGCGGTGTTGATAGCTTCTTCCCAAAAGTACTTAGGCAATTTAGCTTCAGCTATCATCGTCTTTCCCGCTTCAATCAACGTTCTATTCTTTCGTTCAACAACGCCATTTTGTTGAGGGACTCCGGCGGTTGAAAAGTTGTGATCTATCCCATGATCTTCACAATATCGAGCAACACCGTTGTTCTTGAATTCTGTTCCATTGTCGGATCGAACACTAACGATGTCATCTTCTTTTTGGGTTTGGAGCAGTCGAAATAAGGTAGTGAGAATATCATAACAATCATCTTTTGTAATCATCATCTCTACCCATGTATATCTTGAATAATCATCCACCACAACTAGAGTATACTTGTTTCTTCGAATGCTTGCGGTGGAAACTGGTCCAAATAGATCAATGTGAAGCAGTTGCAAACATCTTGTAGTTGAAGGATTTGACTTGCTTGAAAATGACTGCTTCGGTTGTTTGCCAAGTTGACATGCGGCGCACTTTTTGTCATGATGGTCAGCAACTTTGGGAAGTCCTTTGACAAGATTATTCCTGCTGAGTTTAGATAGATACTTGAAGTTCAAGTGACTTAACCGCTTGTGCCACAGCCAACTATTTTCGTTCACACTTTTTGCTACAAAACAAAGATTAGTACTAGAGTTCATACTATGGAAATCAATAATATAAATATTTGTCTTACGATATCCCGTGAGTAAGATAGCTCCAGTTTTGCCATTCTTGATAAGACATTGCGTTGAAGTGAAATGGCATTCTAATCCTTTGTCGCAGAATTGAGATATGGATAATAAGTTGTGCTTGAGCCCTTCCACGAGTGAGACTCTTTCAATGCACACTTTGTCTTTCTTGAGCTTTCCATATGCTACAACTTGACCTTTGTTATTATCGCCAAATGTTACGGAGGGACCTCTTTCTTCATGGACGTCTTCTAATAAGGATTCATCTCCAGTCATGTGTCTTGAACACCCACTATCGAGAATCCATTCGTAATTTCTAGCTTTTGAAGATCCAGCCATGAAACAAAGAACCTGAAATATAGACATTTAAGCAGGACCCCTTTATTCCTTTTGGGTCCTAGGGTTAGCAACTTTTGACAACCCACTCTTGCTTGACCTTAGGATTTTTACGTCCTTTGGCATTGGGAGTGAATCTCAAAAGGCATTCCACGGCCTTGTGTCCAGAACAATCACAAATGGAACAATGATGAAAGCCACCAATCACGTGAGTTTTCACAAACTCTTTACTTTTCTTGGGGATGGCATTCTTCTTTGGGTCAGATGAACTAGACTTAACAAAATCTTTCTTTTGAAATTTTGGAGCGCTTTTTCTCGGAGGGCGCATAGGGCTAGGAGGCGCACGGCGATGAGGTGCGTGGCTCTTAGGCGCATAATGAGCACTCGGAGAAGGAGCGTGCCTATTTTCAAGAATGATTTTGCTAGGAGATGGTTCATCTGTAGCTATATCTTTCCCATTAGCTTTCCCAAATTGCTTCGTTGGGTAGACATAATGGAATGTTTGTCTCTTGACTTTTTCCTGTCCTTTACCCATTGAATTAGAATGTTTTTCCTTGGGAATTTCAAGAGTTTGTTGGTTGGTAAATTCACTCTCTCTTTCAGCACAGACATCACATTTAAAGTTGTCACTAGTTGATGAGAATCCCAAGCCACTTTTATCACCGCTGACTTTTTGGGACTCAAATATATTCTCCATAGTGACACGAGAATTGGACCACTCATTTGTAATCTTTTTAAGATCAGTGATTTGAGCAACCAATTCATCGTTTTGAACTTTAAGAAGTGAGTTCTGTTCTGTTAGAAAAGTGTTTTTAACAGTAAGAGGAGTCATGCTCTTTATCTGCTCCTTAAGGAGGGTGAGTTCAGATTTAAGTAGAGATTTCTCGGTCTTAAGCTGGGAAATTTCATCACATGATAATGCTAAAGCTTCCTTCATGCTATCAAATCTAGTGATTACCTTTTCAGCTTTTTTGAACAATTTTTCTTGTTCAGCAATCACTTCATCATCATTGATTTTGGAGATTGGAGCAGTTGGTTCAACCTGTGGTCTAATGTATGCTCCTTTTCTCAATTTGTTCCTTGCTCCGAGATCACATCGAGAGAATAGCAATCCACCATCGTTTTGAGCCGGAGTGAGAAATCCTTGTTCAACGAGCTCGCTGATGGTTGGTCCTTTCTTCTTTTTCACTTCTTGAAAACCTGCAGATTTCTTGATAGGTTTATTCAAGGCATTCATATCGGGAACATCCTTGGAGAAGTCATCATCAGAATCATAAGCATCAACTTCATCATCATTTGCCATCAAACAAACGAGTCCATCATCGGAATCTTCATCGCTCTCATCGGAGTCTGTTTCAATCCAAGTGTTGTGCTCATTTGCTGGTGCTTCTTCTTCAGCAACCATTCCCTTGTGACGAGTGAACTTGGGAGTGAATTTGGGAGTATGGCTGCTCTTCTTCTGCATATATTCAAATTTGGGGATCGGGCAGCTTGATGCAAAATGTCCGGGTTTCCTGCAATTAAAACAAACAAGATCTTCTTTTCTTTTTGAATCACCGCTCCTTGAAAACTTTTGAGGAGCTTTGCTGGTAGATCCTTGAAATTTGTTGGTTGAGCCGGGTCTTGAGAATTTTCTGAACTTTTGAAATTTCTTCACAAATAAAGCGAAGTCTTCATCATCCATGTCTAATAGCTCAGAAGTAGAAATTTTGGGATCGGAGCTTTTCTCATCTTGTACAGGCGCAGGAGTAGGCGCAGGTGTAGGCGCAGCTTCTCTGTGCGCCATCATAGCCATAGATTTTGACTTTCCTTCAGTTTCGCTGATTCGTTGGAGTTTGAGTTCGTAAACTTTGAGATTTGCATATAGGTTCCTTAAAGTCCAAACATCTAAAGTTCCAGCGTCTTCAAGAGCGCTAGATTTATGTAGATATCTTGATCCAAAAGCTTGTAGAAAATTTACATTCAAATCTTTGTTGGTAAACTTCATGCCAAGTGAAATACATAGATTGATAATTTCACAGTAGCGTTCATAAGTTTGCCTCAAGTTTTCACCGGGGAGTTGAGAGAAATTGTTGAATCTCTTCTGTACTTCGTATTTCTTGTTCTCCTTGCAAACGGTGTCTCCTTCAATATGCTCTTCAATAGCATCCCATAGCTCATTTGCAGTAGCACAATGCATGACTTGTTGTTTCATAGCCGTGCTTAGAGTGCTTAGAAGAATGTTTCTTGCTTTGCCATCATTTGCAACTCTTCTAATTTCTTCCTCGGTCCATTCTTCCCTTGGTTTTAGGACAGTAGGTTGAGCAGCGTTGGTGCGTGGATTTGGATTCGCCTTCATTGGAATATAAGGTCCATAAACGACGGTGTCATGGAGCCTTTCATCGATTGAGTTGAGATGAGTCAATATGCTGAATTTCCACACGTCAAAATGATCTTCATCAAAGACCGGAACGTGAGTGTAGTTTGCAGTTGCCATAGGTTTTGAGTTTGCCATTTAGAATCGGCACCCAAGCTGTTAAGCTTGAAAAACGAAAAATGTTTTATAAAGGTGTTTGCTCTGATACCACTTGTTGGTCCCAAAGGGCAACAAGGGTATGAAAAATAGCTAGAGGGGGGGTGAATAGCTGTTTTAAAATCTTTTCGTACCCTTGAAAAACTCAATTGCAAATGCGCACTTTATCAATTAAGCGTAATGAAATGCGCCTAAGTGAGTGAGTGAAATGCACAGCGGAATTTAGTAATGAAAGTAGGCGCAAAGTGATAAAGGGAGCGCAACACACACACTAAGTATTTTGGCTCAAAGTGAGTGAAATAAGGAACTAAGGCAAATGATATAACAAACACAACACAATTCAGTTCAAACAATCTACAATGAGTAAACAAGCAAGTAGTGAGTGAAAATAATAACTTGAAAGAAATAACAAGATAATAACACAAGCTATTTGGAGAGGTTCGATCAATGAAAGATCTACGTCCTCTACCAAGATGGTTAGTCTTGGATTTCTAATCAAGATCTTATATAATGAGTGAGTGTTACAAATTACAACGTTTGAGCTTATACACTAACTCAAGATCTATTACTATGAAAGAACAAATCCAAAACAATAACCGGTGTATCTCTTAAAGATGAATCTAAATGATTAATCTTAAAGAGGTGCGTGTGTGTTCTTAGTATCAAGGCTCTTTAGATCTTTGAGATGGAGAGCACAAGAAACTAAAGTGTTAAGTCTTGAAGATCTGGGCTAAGGATGAAGGTATGAAGATATTCTTGAGAAATCTGGAAAAACGAAGGCAATCTTCAAATCTTCAACAAATGCTTTGAGAGAGAAATTCTTGAAATTCTTAGCAAAACTCAGCAACTTCAAAAATGTTGAAGTTATGGGGTATTTATAGTGAACTTCAAAAAACTAGCCGTTGGAAATCCTTGTGGATAAGATGAGCTGTCGCTCGTTGATTGGAGCATGCATATATTATGGCCATTTTGACACTCAACATAAAAGTGACCGTTATGGACACGTGTCAACAGATTAGGCGCATATGCATCTTTTAACCACCGTTGGATCATTGGCGTAATTTGAATTCTCTTCAAGTCTTCGAGTCTTCAATAAATCACTGAGTTTGAATGAACACTTTGAGGCGCGTTTGAGCCAAGAGGCGCATTGAGCCAAGAGGCGCACAGACGCGTGCGCTTAAAACAAGGGGCGCAGAGGCGCGTAACATAGCTTATGAAGAGAGCCTTATGCGCGCGTTCTAAATGGCGCTTGGCGCGAATGTGGAAGGCGCGTGGCGCAGGAGGCGCATAAGCGCGGCTCAAACTCACTGAGTGATTTTTCTTGAAACTTGATCTTCTTGCCCTATTTCTAAGCCTATTCTATAACAATGGACAACCTAAAAAAATGAAGTATAAATACTTCTTACATGTGGGTCTAAAGTCCATTAAATAAAACTTAGATGATGGATCAATCAAATCTAATAAATCCTAATACATTGAAACTGAGATATGTGTGGGCATACCCAACAAAGACTCTTGAAGTTTAGGTAATCTTCACCTCTCTTCCTCTCTTTATTTCTCTCATCTTCATCTATTCTCTCACTTTCTTGATCAAGTGTGCAATCACCCAAACCATTTTGGGACATGACACCAAAGACCACTTCATTCCATTGAAGTTGGTTAAGGAGTTATCTCCCCACATTCAAACCCCCTTTTTGACCCCCTTTTATCATTATCAAAGAATAGGAAGAACATTTTCATTTATGTAGACTATGAACAAGCAAGACCAACATTAGTTGGGCAAGATGGGTGTTTAAGTATTTCCCATCTCGTAACCTAACCCCCGAACCTCACAACAAGAATCTCTGGTTTTCGTATCAAAACATAGGCTTAATATTAGGTTTTTCTTATGTTCCATTAAAAACATAGGTGGCGAATCTAAACACTTAAAACCAAAATAGACACCCTAAGATCACCTACCACTCTAGCCAAGGCTGTGGCCCTTCCCGGGGTATCTACAGTGGCGACTCCCCTGGGGACAGCTTGAGGGTTAAGCTTGTGTTTTGTTCATTGTCTACATTTTCTAGGCATTCTGGTTCCTGATGGTGGGAAGTGTGCGCCTCTGGCCTTCTTAGCCTAAGGCGCGCGCGTCTCACATCAGAGACCAGAATAGCCCGCATCTCATGTGTTCTTCCTATTCTTCTTTTTCTGTGCTAATCATCTTTGCAGGGGTTCGAAAAAATGATCAGGACCAGGGCAATCCCCTGTGTCCAAGTGTCTGACAGGTTTACCCAGAAGCGGGCACCTCCCAGATACTCCGTGCAACGCGTGCGCATCCCATGACACAGGCCGGAGGCGCACGCTTCTTGGCAGTTTTCCAAAACAGAGACATGTTCCCAAAACAGAGCAGAATAATGGGGTATGGGCACAGTTGCCTGCATCAGGACTGATTTCGACCTCACACTACGTGCACAAAGTTGTAAATTACGTGCTTATTTGCTTTTCTTTTGTTAAAAAAAAAAACAAAAAAAAATATTTTGTCACTTGTTGGACCTCACACTATGTGCACAAATTCTTATCAATTGCTCACTATCTAGTCGCATAAGTTCATAACCCCAAACCCATCGAGGCCCGTCCTAGAGAGTTTCAAGCTCCACCCGACCTTGATTCTCTTGAAGCGGTAAACCTCAGCCCGTGGCGTAGTTCGTGACTACATGCAGGGGGTAAACTTAAGCCTCTCTTTAGCTGAGCACAAGCCAACACAATTCTAGTTAGGGTCTAACACTCCGTGACCAAGTCGGTTTTCATGTGCCGATATTTCCCTAAACTAATGTTTTCAAATAATACATGCCGTTTCCAAAAGAAACAAGTGGTTATCATGGACGAAATAACACTCCGTCCCCAAGTGGTTATTATGGACGAAAATAAAAAATCCGTCCCCGCATGTATGCTTTACTACATTAATTTAGTTTAATCCCAATACATGTAGGATTCACAAACGTGGTGGAATCCGATGAGTATATGGGACCGCGAGAAGGTCTATATACTAGTGTGATGATTCCATTATTTTTCTTAGAAACCCCAAATGGGACCCCCGTCCCTCCGACTTATAAAAAAAAATAAAAATCTTTTTCTTTATGTGGTTCGAGTCGTGTGCCCATTGTGTGTTCAAGCCTCTTCATGGACCGAAAGTGTTACTCAAGACTGACAAGGGCCTCTTCTTCAATTTAGATCCAATTGGTACTTACCGCTTCTACCGAGATTCATCAAACCGGCTAGTTCATGAATTGATCACTCCACCAGCTCCGACAGCATCAATGGCCGGCAACTCCAACACCAACAACACTATGTCTCTTGAGAAACTCTCAGCTATGGTCCAAACTCTCCAAGAGCAAGTCTCCACTCTCAATAAGGAGGCCCAAACCAAGGATGATCTTTGGCAAGCCCACCTTGACCGTCAAAAGGAGGCTCACGAAGCCTAAATGGACCAAATGAAGGCTATGTTGGTTTTTGAGGCAACATGCGCATCGGAAGACGGCAATATGAAATCAACAAAACCCTAAACCCTAAGATCCAATCATGATGATTAAATTAATAAGGAGATGAATTTAGAATACTAACCATGTTGTGCGTTTTAAATTTTCCGGATCTTCGAATCTTTAAGTCTTCAAGCTTTAGGTTTGATCTCCTTGTTCTTTGCGTTCTTTGAATCACGATCGCAGGAACACGAACTTGAGATGCTAAAGCAAGAGCCCTCTATGTTTATCCACACGCGAACGAATATCTAGAACCATTCTAGATCTGGATTGCTAGCCCATTAGAAAACACGGTTTTCTAATCTTCAAAGGCTATATGAATTTTATGGGTTCTTAATCTTTGATTCTCAATCTTAGATCAAGAATTATGTTTCTCCAACATATTGGGTTGCATTGGTTTAATGGCTAGTGAAAATATGTATTTATAGTCCCTAGTCATTAACTCTTAATGACCTAGGAGACCTAAATCCCGTCACCCAATTAAACTTGCTAAAACCGCCTCCAGGGACTTTGGCACGGTCGTGTTCACAAAGTGGCACGGCCGTGCCAATGGTTCCGACAAAAATCTCCATAGGTGAATATCAGCAGGGTCGAGCTTGTGAACTGGCACGTTCGCGCCATTTGGCACGGTCGTGCGCACAGAACGGCACAGTCGTGCCATTTGGGCCGAACCTGCCAGTTTTTCAGCTTTTCCAATTTCTAACATTTAGATCAATTCGTTCTTTTGTGTGTGCCCCCATAGAATTATATTAAGTTGGAAATGAGTCAAACCAAGGTCAAACCCATAAGTCATGAGCAGACTCTAGGAAGCGATCATGACTACCCAATTAATATAACTTAACGAAGTTCGTTTATCCTCATAGAACATATCACAATCCTTTTGTCACACGATATCATACTGAGCATAAGACACGGTCTAAGTCAACCTAAGTTCCCAATGCTTTCTCGATCATGAGCAGATTGATTATGAGCAAATGACATTGAACACATCAACTCATTTGGGCATGGCCATGCACTATCATCATTCTCACTCTCGAGTGGCCAAGCTTGATATCTCTCTTTGAGACAAAGAGGGACAACATTCCATCTTGACTTATCATTCTTCCCTACAAGAATCCGACTGTGCCAATCGTAGCCTTTATAACTACCTGGTTAAGGGTAGCATTTGAATACGCCAAACACAATGTTCATCATATGGAAGACGATGATAATCTCAGGTCTAAGGATTCCAATGATATAACTAAATGAGATTTAATTATGACATTTGACCATGAAATAAATCTCATAGGTGGGTCATGTCCAGTATTTGTTCACCAACAAGTACCCATAAGTTTAATTTGTATCATATACACATGATCATCAATTATACTTATACTAGTTCTTCATAAGTACTAGGGACGGGGATTATTAAGATGAAACATGCAAAACATATTATAATCCAAGTTGTTATCTCCATAACAAATGAGAACATGATGTAACATAAGGCCTTTCTCAAGGGCCTAGGGCATAATCTCCAACAATCTCCCACTTTCACTAGGCCCAATCAACACGTATCCAATACCATGGAGCTTAGCTTATGACCATCATAAAAGCACGTGGAGAATCTTATGTAGGAATATTATCCTTGTTATCATCATAAGGTATTTCGGATATTTTGACATTTCCCATATTAACGATTTCTCGTTGATATGGAAACGTCAGAGTATGTGTTTGGATCATAGATGAGTCCTTGGCACCATAACTTATGCAATAACCATTATTTCACAACAAAGGTCCATATGATTTGTATTACTAGATAATATTTCAAGTTTTACTAAAAACATCTATATACAAACAACTCCCTTAGTTACAACTCTTGTAACTAAATACTCAATTATATTCGTAGAATTGTTTATAGTGTTTTGCTTGGAACTATTCCATCTAATAGCACTTACTTTAAACATATGTCCATACTGCGATCTTTAATTATCCTTGTCGATGTAGAAGCATTCATCTACGTAAACATTTACTAGATCATCTCCCATGCCAACAACCATCAACAATGCATCCTTAGTTCTTCTCAAGTACATAAGGATATTCTTGACCACTATCTAGTGACTTTCACTAGGATATGATTAGTTTGTTCTCATCATACTCCAAGTATATGAGTTATCCCGTCTAAGTAAATAATATGACATGCATGATAGATCCAATTGCCGAGGCATGCGAAATCTTAATCATGTATTCTTGCTCATTAGTCTTCCACTAAGACTAAGTCTTGCCAAGAACACAGTCATTTAGACAACCTTGCAAGTTCTTCTCCAAGAGTCTTGCATACTGAACAATTCAGAGTACTTTGACACAAACCAATTAACTTTCTAGATTTATATAAATAGATATTAATTCTAAGGATGTAAGCGGCTTCTTTCTAAGTCTTTTATTTAGAAACTCTTTCCAATGAGATATATGTCAACCACATATATAAGACTAGGAATTAGACTATGCTCCCACTAATTTTCTAGCAAACACAAGTCTCATCTTTGATGAATTTCAAACGATTTTAACACTTCATCAAAATGATTATTTAAACTCCAAGAAGCTCGCTTCAACCCATCCCATGGATTTCCGCAATTGCTACCCATGTTAGTTTTCTCCAAGAAAACTTAATTCCATCCTTTTGTTTTTACACCTTAGGTTAGAATGATCAAGTTCCAAACTTGATTATTATACATGGATTGCGTTTTAGATTTTATGACTCCAAGCCATTAATCTAATTATGGAGCGGACTTTGCATTTTGATAGGTGGTAAATATGTCATTCTAAATGAACTTTACCTCAATACTTTCTATTACGAGAAATCCAATATTTCTTTTTATAGATTGTATCCTATCATATATGCAAGTAACTTGTGTAACTTGAACGAATTTTCACAACTCCTTGCGAAATTTTGTTCAACTTCCATCTAAGGTTATATGTTATTTTCTAGGTCTCGAACCATTCGAGATATATTTTACTCCCACTGGTTCTTTTAGAGATAAACAATTTATCTAGAAATGTACCATCGCTAACAAACCATTTGTTTCTTAGAAGTAAAATAATATCCTCAAGTTTCCTTAGGATATCCCATGAAAATACATTTATTAGATTTAAGTGTGAGCTTGTTCCAAACATGTCATTTTCAATAGGCCTCACCATCTTAAATCTTCATGAATGACAAACCAAGTTTTCTTTCATTCCATATCACATATGGTGTCACGACCCGAAATCTAGGCTCTATTTTATTAGTAATAAATAATTATTATTTATTTATTTGCTTATTTATTTATTTAAATTATTATTTATTTAAATATTATGTGTGCATTTTATGTTTCATAATAATCATGCCTAGCATTTTATTTGGGTCATTTGGGTTAGTGTAGTATTGTTGGGTCTTAATGGTTAGTAGGGAGTGTAAGTATTTGTGTGTAGTGTGGAAGAGGGGCCTAAGTGTAAGTTTTTGAAAAAGGTTTTAACTACTCCCTCCCTACTCCTTCTCTTCTCCCTCACCTTCTCCCTCACTCACTCCACCTCCCAGCAAACTCTCTCTCTCTCTCTCCTTGTTATGATAAGTTTTTCTCTCTCACTTCTCTCTTCATTTTATTCATCTTCCTCTTGTTATTTCTCGTTTCTTAAAACATGAATCTTGTTTAGATCGTCGATAGGATCGCGTAGAATCAAAAATATTCGAATTCCGTCAACTTTGAGAAAATTCAAGTAAGTTGCTTTTCCCCATTTTTATGCTAAAATGTTCATATCATGTTTATATTATGCTTTATGTGTTATATTTGAAGTTTGGTTGAGTTTGGAGTTTATTTGAAATTTATTTTGAGTTTTGGTCAAAAATTGTGATTTTAGGAATGTTAGGTTTGAATCTTGATCTTGGTTGATAAATGGTATTATTTGAGTCCCCATTCTAGTTATAAGTTGTTTTGGGTTCATCTTTATGCTTGGTGGAAGTTTGATTATGTTTGATTTTGGTTGTTATGTGAAATGGGTAAGAAAAATGGTAGAAACCCAGATTTTGGCCGGAAATTGCCTTTCCGGGCAAGGAGGCGCGCGCACCCTTAGGCCCTTCTTGAAACAAGACCTTCTGTTGGATGAAGGCGCGCGCACCCTCCCTTAGGAGGCGCGCGCACCCTTTCCTCCTCCAATGTTGATTTTCCCTCTGTCGAAGGGGGGCGCGCGCACCCTTTTCATAAAGCGCGCGCACCCTCACTTACCCTTTGGCGCATTTTCCTTCTGACTCCAGGAGGCGCGCACACCCTCCCTTAGGAGGCGCGCGCACCCTCTCCCCTGTTGTGACATTTATTTCCCTTTTTGTCCAATCTTTTGAGGGCCATATCATGTTCATTCGGACTCCGTTTTAGGCGTATAAATTATCGTTTTAAAGCTCTCCTTAAGCTCTTCGAGATGAGTGAGTAAATTTGGTTGAGTGCTCGAATTAACTGGATCCTTTGTGGTCAAATGTGATATGGGGATTATGTTATCATTGTTAAGATTGTTGGAACACGTTAATTGTGTGTTGTTGGTTCATTTCACTTTCTTGGTGACTTCTTGGTATGGTTCCCTACTTTGGAACCCTAAGTGTTTAATTAAGCTAGTATTTATTACTTAGCATTTATTTGGAAGCCCAGCTGGCATATTTATTGCATCGGGCGATGGGAAAAATTATAATGGCAAAGCCAAGTCCATTATAATGTTGACCATTGTTTTGCCCTTACTATACCCTTTTCCAGATTGGCCTTGGAAGAGATAAGTTAGCTTCCTTTGTGAATGTATCTAGCTACCGAGCATGACTTTGTGGCATGGCTCTTGTCCTTAGTGACACTCTTATGGTTATTGTTCCGGTACCGGGGATTTCTCTTCAGCTTTCATGCTATTATGAAGATGATGATTTGTTGATTATTGAAGCTGCACAGCGACCTTTATTTGGTTCATCGGTTTGGAAAACCTTGGCTATATCTTTTGTTATGTGTTTATTTCCGCTGCTATCTGTTAAGTGATAAATTCTATGTGCTATGTGATATTTATTATTGCTTATTGCTTCTTGCATCATAGCATGTCATGTAGTTGCATTAGTAACTTATTGAGATTTATCTCACCCCCTTTCTTTTATCTTTGTTTTTCCTTAACCCCCCCCCCAGGTGCTAAGGATTAGTCTCGCTGATCACGAGAAAGAGGACGTCGAGTGTAGAAACATTCTTTTGGGGAAAGTTGTTATAGGTTGGTTTACATTATATAAATGTGTAACCTTTTTGGGATAGTTGTACCAAACAATGACGTCATTAAGAATTGTACATTTATCTTCTGTTGGGCATAAACTTGTGGGAGTTTATGATAGTTGTATTTGGTTATTATCAAACTTGGGTTTGTAAAAACTTTGGATCATCACCTTTTGGTATCAAATGAAATTTTTAACTTCGGTATTTCACAATTTTGGTTTTAAGTCGACGTCCAGCTCGCGATCTCGGGCCCGCGGGGTTCGGGGTCGCGACATATGGTACCTTTGAACCTATTTTGATGGAACTCAAATTAGTGTAATTATAGCGATTTCCAATGTATAACCCCAAAATAAATAATGGAAGATCAATTTGACTTTATCATCTAATGAACTATATCTAATAAGGTTCTATACCTCCACGTTGACACATCATTCCAAAATGGTGTTCTTTGTGGAGTTAATTGTGAAACAATTTCACAAACTTAAAGATGATTGTCAAATTCTTGGTTCAATTATTCATCTTCACGATCGAATCGAAACCTTTGAATAGTTTTACCAAGTAGTAACAAAATCCTCTTTTAGCATTGCTACTTAATGAACCATATACATCGACATGTATTAGGTCTAATAAGATACTAGCCTTTTACTACTCCTAGTAAAATATGTCTTGGTCCAAGTAAATAAGATTTGCATATATCATATGATTCAAAATCGTTATGACTTTAAAACTCTGTCCCATGGAATTTTAGATACGTGTTTCTCATTTATTTGATCAAAACAATAACGCCTTAAGAATTTAATTATTTATGTTATAGCCTTATATATTATTTTGTTCTTCAAGAGTTAGGATATTAGCTTTATTTATATGATTTAACAATACAATAAAGTAAGTCATAATAAATAAAGCATTTTTTTATTCTCAATAAAAAATAAATATCCTTCATTATTTTAAAAGAAAAAAAAAATAATATCTCATACTTAATGAGTAAAGTCACTTCATAAGTGTTATACGAACAATGTTGCAACTCTTGCATCATTACCATTCGTAGATTAACTTTACCTCTCATAAGTAGTCTTTCTATTTATTAATTGTTGCACATTTATACAAATGTGGGATCTACATCCAATACCCAATAATTAAAATTAGAAAGATTAATCTTATAACATAAATGTCCGAAGTGGTAGTCTCACTACCATTCACTTTCTTTGATCATCCAGAATTTTGATTGCAATTTTAAATGGTCAATCCAATTGCCATATTACAAATTCGCATTATTTAGAATTATAACTTTAGCCACAATTATTTCCTTTAGGTTTGACAATATTTGTCTTACCTTTATCTTTTAATCCACTTTCCTTTTAGAAATTCATGAAGTCAAAAAATCAAATTTTTGACTTAGATCAACATCTTTCCGCATGATAGTTCAGATATTGAGAGCACAAACTGAACGGCCGAAACTAAGCTAAAAAGCATCCACAATTCCGTACATCATTCAGAAACTTAGAGAACAGTTCATACGGCCGAAACTAAGCCAAAAGGCATCCACATTTCCGTATAAATATGTAGTCTTGTTTCTAAATTCCATGTCTCATCAATTTAACTGATTTCAGCAATCAAGAACAATTCAGGATTCTGATTTCAATACCAGATTAATTTTGAAGCTGACATTTAATTTCAGGAAACACGGTTTCAAAAACCAGCCATCTGACAAATAAATTCAACTCAAAATATTTATCATAAAAGCGGTAGATTTTTAATTTTCAAAATTTACATTAGAATTGCTTTCCTTGATTCAATTAGGATTTGGTGTTCATGGTGATCCAATCATCATGATCATCAAAACCAAGAATAAACAATTTATCATGAATCTAAGATCATCAACAAGTTAATCAAATTAAATTTTGATGATCCTACGGAACATATTAATCAAATTAATATTGCAATTTAGGTTGCTTAGGATTATTAAGAATGTATAATTTCCGTTTTTGCTGTAGAACAATTCTTATGTTCATGATCTAATCAAAGAAATTAATACCATTCCTTTTTAACTTTGTCCTTTTAAAGAACAGATCGCAGTAACAAACATAATTAAAGTTTAAGATAATATTCTACACAAATATAGAAATAAATATACACCTATATTTCATACCAATCATTTAAAAGATAAATAACTGTATTTCATAAATACTCCCACTAAATTATATAACCTTCATATACAACAATCGTATAATATAATTTATGTGCGCTAAGATCCATATTTCACTCAATTTTGAGTCGGCTAGGGAACGAGTGCTCAAAACCAAGTTATTTAGGTAGATAACTCTTATCAATCATATCATATATGACTCTTAGATCTTTTATGAGATTATTTTAGACATCCAATGTCAAACATGTTTTAAACGTATAGGAATCACTATTTACTCATCTTGCTCATACACTGATAGAATCAATGCACATCGCTAGGGCGTAGCCTGCACAAAACTACCCGGTGTACTCACAAGTGTTTTAATAATGGATTGGCACATGACTTAAATTTTCAAGAAGGTTCTTTCATATAGCAACGCGCATAATAAAAGTATAATTAATCAAATTAATTAATGAACGGATACTATGTCAATATAATTATGAATTTTAGATTTTCATAGAGTCCTACTCTTGGTATAATACATATTGAATAATGAATTCTTTCACAGATTCTAACTCTATTAAGAAAATACATTACTTCATAGTATCCAATTCCATGAACAATACGTATTCTACAATGAATCTCCAAGTCTGAAAAATACGAATTCAGAATCTGCACAGCACGCGAACTGCAAGAAAAATCTGCACGAATTCGTATATTGCACGTGCATTGCACGCGAACTGCACGAAAATTCTGCACAAAACTCTGGACTGCGCGTGCGCTTGCGCTGCACGTAATCTGGACAAAAATTCTGCACGAAAACGTGCTTTTCACGAGAACCGCACGATCGCAATTTATCAAATCTTGATCCTTTAAGAATTCAACTATTTATGATAATCAAATTATCATAAACATCAAACCCTAAGAACAAACAATTTGTTCTTCAAGATCAAGAATCATCAATTCAATAATCCAATTAAAGAGATTGATTATCTGATAAATAGATTAATCATATTAATTATGCAACTTGAAAACCTTGTTCATAATCATACTATATCAAATAATTATTGTTTCACCAAACAATTCACATAAATCCCTAATTCTAAAATCACATCATTCAAGATCATATAATCAAATCATATATTTAACATGATAATATTAAAATAACCATACATGAACGGGGCTCTGATACCACTGTTGGGTTTTGAGGTAACATGCGCAGGGGAAGACGGCAATATGAATTCAAGCTTTAGATTTGATCTCCTAGTTCTTCGCGTTCTTTGAATCACGATCGCAGGAACACGAACTTGAGATGCTAATGCAAGCACCCTCTATGTTTATCCACACGCGAACGAATATCTAGAACTATTCTAGATCTGGATTGCTAGACCCATTAGAAAACATGCTTTTCTAATCTTCAAAGGCTATATGAATTTTATGCGTTCTTGATCTTTGATTCTCAATTTTAGATCAAGAATTATGATTCTCTAACATATTGGGTTGCATTGGTTTAATGGCTCGTGAAAAGATGTATTTATAGTCCCTAGTCATTAACCCTTAATGACCTAGGAGACCTATATCCCGTCACCCAATTAAACTTGCCAAAACCGTATCCAAGGACTCTGGCACGGTCGTGCTCATAAAGTGGCACGGCCATGCCAATGGTGCCGACCAAAATCTCCCTAGGCGAATATCAGCACGGTCGAGCTTGTGAACTGGAACGGTCGCACCATTTGGCACGGTCGTGCACACAGAACGGCACGGTCGTGCCATTTGGGCCGAACCTACCAGTTTTTCAGCTTTTCCAATATCTAGCCTTTTGATCAATTCGTTCTTTTGTGTGTGACCCCATAAGATTATATTAAGTTGGTAATGAGTCAAACCAAGGTCAAACCCATAAGTCATGAGCGGACTCTAGCAAGCGATCATGACTACCCAATTAATATAACTTAACGAAGTTCGTTTATCCTCATAGAACATATCACAATCCTTTTGTCACACGATATCATATTGAGCATAAGCTAAGGTCTAAGTCAACCTAAGTGCCAAATGCTTTCTCGATCTCGAGCAGATTGATTATGAGCAAATGACATTGAACACATCAATTCATTTGGGCATGGCCATGCACTATCATCAATCTCACTCTCGAGTGGCCAAGCTTGATATCTCTCTTTGATACAAAGAGGGACAAAATTCCATCTTGACTTATCATTCTTCCCTACAAGAATCCCACAGTGCCAATCGTAGCCTTTATAACTACCTGGTTTGGTAAGGGTAGCGTTTGAATACGTCAAATAGAATGTTCATCATGTGGAAGACGATGATAATCTCAGGTCTAAGGATTCCAATAATATAACTAAATGAGATTTAATTATGACATTTGACCATGACATAAATCTCATTGGTAGGTCATGTCTAGTACTTGTTCACCAAAGAGTACCCATAAGTTTAATTTGTATCATATACACATGATCATCAATTAAACTTATACTAGTTCTTCATAAGTACTAGGGACGGGGATTATTAAGATGAAAAATGCAAAACATATTATAATCCAAGTTGTTCTCTATAATAAATGAGAACATGATGTAACATAAGGCCTTTCTCAAGGGTCTAGGGCATAATCTCCAACATGCTAAGCTCATCAAGCTTTCCAAGGGCAAATACAAGGATGACACCGATAATTTTGTGTGGATGTGGGCACCCGCAACAAAAAAATGGGGGAACCGAGTACTGAAAACAAGGATCACAAGATGGTTGACTCAATCATGGCCTATATCGACCAACGCTTCAATGGTCTCAACATGGGGAAAGGCTCCGACACAAGCCTTTATCAGTCATCCATCCTTATGAGTACAATGGATACTCTCCCCGACAAGTTCAAAATGCTCGACATCAGCAAGTTCAAGGGTAACTCTTGCCCGATGGCCCACATCGAGACTTACATATGGGCCATGGTTCCAAAGAAGATCTCTCCAAAGGTGATGGCACAATGTTTCCCTCTTACTCTCGAGGGGGATGCAAAAGATTGGTATGTAATGTTAGTGTTGGTGCCCTAGGCACGTTTATTTAAACGTTATTTGTAATCATCTTATTCATATTAATAAAGAGATGTTTTGATTATTATTGTTGTTCATGTTTACTTATAATAATCTCGGTCCCTAGTACTTGTGAAGCACTAGTATAAAGGCTAAATGATCATGGGATGATCATGTTGGATTTATGGGTACTTGCTTGGAACAAGGTACTGGACATGACCCGTATTATGAGGTTTATGTCATGGTTGATGTCATATATAGATCTCATATTAGTTATGTCATTTGAATCCTTAGAAATGAAGTTATTATAGTCTTCCGCTTGATGAACATTATGTTTGACATATTCAAACGCTACCTTTAACCAGGAAGTTATAAAGGGTATGATTGGCATAATCGGATTCACGTAGGGAAGAATAATATACTAAATGGATTTGTCCCTCTTCGGAGAGATGTCAAGCTTGGGCCCCTCATAGGAATGATGTTGATGAAATGTTTGGCCAAACTCAAGTGAATTGATTGGATCAATGTCATTTGGATTATCAACATATTCGTTATCGAGAAAGTATTGAACAATGCAAGTTGACTTGTTGACCATGACTTGTGTTCAATGACATCGTGGACAAAGGGATTGTGACATGTTCTATAAAGGAATGAGAACTTGTATATAGTTACACTATTTTGGTAGGTATGATGGTTTGCTAGAACCTAATCATATCTTCTGGGTTTATGATTAAACCATTGCCAACATAGTATAATCCTATAGGGTCACACAAATAGAACGAATTTAAAAGGACATAATTGGAACATTGGTCGAAGGGCCTTTGGGGGATTTTGGGAACTTAGAGGAGAAACGAAGGACTATGGAAAAAGGGGGAGGGTCCAGTCGGACCTTGCTAAGGACCCGGCCAGACCTCCTTAAGTACCCGGTCGGACCTCCTTGTTGACTCGGTCGAGCTATATGCAATGCCCGGTCGGGCAAATTGCTATACCCGGTCGGGTAGGGCGGTTTCGGGCCAAAAACTTCCTATTTTGTTTTCTTACGAGTTTAGACACTTGTTACCTATTTGGAATAGGTGTAACAAATATCTAAACAGCCTCTAGTTGCCCTAATCAGTCCATATCATTGTGATAGGTTTGTGTAAGCCTCCAAAGAGTTTTTGAGAGAGTTATTTCTTGTTCTAAGAAATCCCTAGATTGAAGAACAAGAACATCACATATTAATTCAATATAGTTCCTACAATTGTGAAAGCGTGTTTCACGATTTGGTCTAGCAACCAAGATCAAGTGTTTTTTGATATTCGTTCGAAGGTGTGGATACCGGTAGAGGGTGAAGCTTATCACCTCAATAGTTCGTGTTCAAGCTTTTTGTTCGTGATCAAGTTTTCAAGTCTCCACCAAAGATTCAAGGTTGTTAGCAAAGACATCAAGGGTTAGTATTCTAGTATTCATTATGCATGCATTTGATATAACCATATGAATGGATCTATGGGCTTTGGGTTTCATGAAAATTTTAAATGCTTTATTCTGCTGCGCATGTTACTAGGAAACCCAACAGTGGTATCAGAGCCCCGTTCATGTTGATTATTTCAATACTAGATCAAGTTGTGTGTATATAAATTATTTGTTTATATGCCTAGCGTGATTTGAATATTGAGATTATGATGTTTATGTGTTATATACGTTTTATGTGGTTTATTGTTTTATAAACTTTAATCGCACTATTCAATCGCAAAAAAAAAATTATGGTGGATTTAAAATTGTTTGGGTTATAAATTTTTGGTTAGATCTAAGTTTTGATAATCTATAGATTCATGAATAAATGGTTTATTCAAGGTTTTGGTGATCATGGTGATTGGATTACCAAGAACACCAAATCCTAATTGAATCGGGGAAAAACAATTTTGAGACAAATTTTTAATTTTTAAAATTTCTGGAATTTTACAGAGGGGTCCGACCGGACCTTAGGACTGACCCGGACGGACCTACGGGTTTGGCGCGGGCGGGGTCTACGGTTTGGGGTGGATTTTGGGGTTTAATTTTCCTATTTGTTTTAGTCTCGTGATTCTAAGATTGGATCAAGTTTTGGATTGTTAGCCTACGTTCTCGAGACTGTGTTTCCCAAAATTGATCGCAATCAAAGATTCAAAGATAAAACGAAGTTAGAATTATGAAGAGTTCATAATTGCTAAAATTAAGAAAAAAAGTTCTTAATTCAAGTTTGGAGATCCATGTGGAATTGTGAATGCAATTGGCCTACGTTCATCGAGACCATCTATTTCTTAGTTTCGGCCACATGGACTACTTTCTTGGTTTCTTGAATTAGTGCGGAATTATGGTTGCCTAATGGCTTAGTTCGGCCGCACTTCTTATTGTCTTGATTTGGAGATGATAACCAAAGTTCAAATAGTCTCATCCTCATAATTATAGAGAAACTAATGACACATAAATATTATGCTTAAATTAATGGAGATTAATTTAGTGGCTAAACATGATGCTCAACATGTTTATCTTATGTGCTCATAAATGTGTTGCATGCTATATGATGATGAACCTTCTTGAAAATTTTAAGTCCTTCTGCCATGCCATTATTAAAACACTTGTAAGTACATGGGTATTTTCATGTGGGATCTCTATAGCGAGGTGCATTGATTTTATTCATGTATGAGCAAGATGAGTGAATAAGAGTTTCCTATGCGTTTAAAATGGTTGGACTTAATTAAGCGTCAAAACAATTTTAGGCTTAAGGCAAAGATGAGATTAAACATGCTTTTTGAAATTGGATTTCTTAAAGAATCTCAGAAAGGATCTAAGAGTCATATGGGATATGATTGACATGTTTGTCTACCAAATTAATTTGATTTTCAGCCGTGCGACATAGCGTACTTAAAATTAAATTAAAGTTGGATCTCAGCCCATTTAAATTATATTATACATTGTTATATATTTAGTGGGAGTATTTTTTTGGAAAAATACATTGTTTATTTCTTTAATGAAATTGGTACTTATTAAATTTTGGAAATTTTGCATAATTGTAGATAATGACAACCAACACTCAATCAATTTCGTTGCGATCGATCCTTGAGAAGGATAAGCTATAAGAGAGTGGTAAAAACTTTATGGATTGGATCCGAAGCCTAAGAATAGTTCTTAGGCAAGAAGATAAACTGTACATTCTCGATGGGCCTATTCCTGAAGAACCGCAGCCACTGCCCCTAGGGAAGAGAGAGACAATCACAGGAAACATCGTAATGATTCTAAAGATGTGAGTTGTCTCATGCTCGCGACTATGTGCTCAAAACTCCAACAAAGTTTGGAACATTTGGAATCCTATGAGATAGGCGTGGAGTTAAGAGACATGTTTCAAGAGTAAGCTAGGCAAGAGAGGTATAAAACCATTGTTGCATTCACTTCTTGCAAAATGAGTAAAGGGCAATAAGTAGGTCCTCACATGCTTAAAATGAAGGGCTACTGTAGACACCCCGCCTTGGACCTCTCATGTCCCGATTGTATACACATTCTTTGTCTTCCTCTTTTCTGTTAAGTTTTGTTACTTTTCGTTAACTTTCGTTACTTTCCGTTAAGTTCCTAACTTACTCCGTTAGTCTTGGATTTGACTAAGTGGCAAAGTCAACCTTGAGTCTTTGTTTCAATTATTTTCGTTGTCTTTCGTGATGTTCGTTAAGTTTTTGGACTAATTCCGTTAATTTTGGGGCTTAACTGCATAACGGGGTTAACATTTGGGCTAAAATATGAATTTTCTGAAGCTGTGATACGAACGCCTTTGCCCTCCTTTGTGGGATGCGTGCTCCTCCCATAGGGGGGGTGGGAAGCGCGCGCCTCCCGCTTCCAGAATCTCAGATTTGGCCAAATTTCCCTCCTTTTCTGATTTGTAACCCCCAAGGCCATTATGCCTTGGCTTGATCCGGGGAAGGGCCATCTTTGTGACCAGAAACACTTCCCTAACACCTATAAATACCTCTTGTTTCCATCATGGAAAAGGAGGAAGAATTCTTGAGTCAAAAACACTCTAAACACACAAAAGTCCATTTTCAAAGGTAGTCATTATACACAAAGTTTGGTCCTTCCTCTTGCAAGCACAAGGTACAATGTCCATCTTCTTCCTCTAAATTCTTGTTTTATCTTATATTCTCTCTTTATCACTTCTTAAACAAAAAACCTTTTAAATTACTTTCTTCATCTCTAATGTGTATACAATCTCCATAAAAAGGGATACAACCAAAAGGCCACTTCACTATTGAAGTTTGGTCAAGGTTACATCCCAACATTTTAATTCCACTTTAATTTACATTCTAATTTCTTAATGTAATTATCTAGCAATAATTCGACATGTAATCTTTAGCATAAATCAATAAATAAGCAATTCTCCTTTATTTTTCCTCCATAAATTTCCCCTGTCTTTTCATTATAATTGTTAGTGTTAAGTTTAATGCCTTTGAAATTGGGGACGCCTAATTTAGTGGGTTAAATTAACAAGTTCATAATTCCAGGACAGAAGGAGTAAAAGGTTTTTTGGCTAAGGCTTGAAGCCTCGGCCATAAAACAGAAGGTGCCAGCCTTGAGCATTGAAATTGACGTGACAGGTTTTGGTTGCAGTTTCCTTGTGTAAAAGGAAAAGGAATCAAGGCAATTTTCCTAATTAAACTAAAAGTGTGGCGTGAGTTGCAGCTTCTTAGTCAAGGATTTAAAGTGTCCTAGTCAAATTAGAATTAAGGAACCGGGTATACGTATATTATACTCCCTCCGTCCTAAATTAATTCAGTACCTATTTTATTCAGAAAGTGAGAGAGATCAATAATTCTAGATCTAGGGTTTTGCATAGCTAGGAACTTTGTGATCAAAGTTCATGCAAACATAGATTAGTGTGATCATATTCTTGTAATTGTTTCTCCACCATAATAATATCTGTTTCCCTTGCCCGTGGAGGTAGCCAATAGAGATTGGTGAACCACGTAAATTCTCTCTTGTTATTTCTTGTGTTCATTATTGTTGCTATCTTTTGGTCTGATTTACTAACAAGTGGCACCAGAGCCTGGTTAGTCAAGGAAGATCAGGGCATTCCGCTGCGATAGAAAGAGATGGATTCCGGGATGGATCAGAAAATCGACAAGTTTGATGGGAAGAACAGTTTCAGTTTATGGCAGATCAAGATGAGAGCCATGTTGCGAAGACAAAGTTTGTGGGCTCCAGTGGCTACTGCAATCAGGGATCACAAGGATCCAAAAGGTAAGGCAGAGGTCGTTCCCACAGCAGAGGATTCGAAGAAGGCTGCAGACATGGTAGTATTGGATGAGAAAGCTCATTCAAGATTATCATGAGTCTTGATGATGAGATCTTAGCGGAAGTAGCGGATCAAGAAACAGCGGGAGGCTTGTGGCTGACGTTAGAGAAGATGTATTTGACGAAGTCTCTAACCAACAAGCTCTATATGAAGAAGAAGTTATTCACTTTCCATATGACTGAAGGTACGCCTATTAAGGATCATCTAGATCAATTTTCCGCTTTATACTTGAATTGCGTAATATAGAGGTGAAAATTGATGATGAGGATGCTGCTCTAATTCTGTTGATATCTCTACCGTTGTCATATGAATCATATGTTGATTCATGCTTGAACAAAGAGACAATTAATCTGGAGCAAGTAAAGTCTGGTCTGAAGACTAGAGAACTCCGCCGAAAGGCGATGGTACTAGTACAGAATCTCAGTCATCAGGTTTGACTGCGGAAGGCAGCAAAGGGCATGGTCGAAGGAGCGGAGGTTCTAGACGGGGTCCGAGACCTGGAGATATCTGTAGTTATTGCAAGAGAGAGGGGCATTGGAAGACCGACTGTCCCAAGAAGAAGAGAGAGCAGCAGAAATCTGAGTCGACTGCTGCGGTGGCATGCAGTGACAATTTTGATGAGGATTGTGATTATGCCCTGGTGACCGAAGAAGAAACAAGCAAGGAATTTGCATGGGTTCTAGATGCTGGGAGCATCTTATCACATGTGTTCGCGCAAGGAGCGGTTTACAACATACGAGCAAAAAGATGGAGACCGTATTTATATGGCTAATGGATCGGACTGCGAGGTAGTTGGCATGGGCTCTGTAAGGGTGAGAACTTCTGGTGATAAAACTCTCACATTGAACAAGGTAAGACACGTTCCACAAGTAGCAAAGAATCTGATATCACTTAGTCGTTTGGGCAAGAAAGGGTACAGTTTCAAGGGTGAAGGTGGAGTTCTGAATGTCTACAAGGTTCAGATGTGATTCTGAGGGTGAAAGAAAAGGTTCCTTGTT